>JARKHS020016632.1:0-27382 GCA_030143305.2 Amblyomma americanum
ATGTCTTGCACATCATTCCATATGAAGAACACTCAACAAAGAAATTGGTGGCTTCACCATGGGATCACATTGGGCTGAAATTTTGAAGAAAAGTTTTTTTTTTGTTGTTCATTATTTGAAATTTCCACGTTGTTTTTTGCCCAGTAATTCATAAACACAGAGTGGAGTCTACTGTATCTAAATTTACTGAGAAAGGTTTGTTCGACAGGATGCTTATTGCCCATCTGAGCCTAAACGTTTGGTAGTTGCAGTAACTTGAAAGAAAGTAAAAAGGGCTGGTTATGGTGATAACCATTCTAATGCCAGTAAATCTTGAGAAAAAAGGTTGCAGACATGGGAGCCTGCCCTGTCCCCCTTTTTTTCTCCAGACTCATTCAGTTTTCATTGACTACAAATTGTGTCTCTTTCCACGCTTTCCACGAATTTGTTTTTGCGAGCTAATTAAAATATTAAAAACTGCAGTATACGCGGAACGATTGATGCTAACAGCATTACTATAACTCATTCTATGCAACCAAGAGGCAAAACAATGCACTGAAAATGTGTTTCGGGGCCCCTTTACCCGTTCACTGCATCGTGGATCACCGGCACATCACGTCATTTATTCCTGCTGTGTGGCCTGGTTCAGATAATGAAGCCATCGGTCAGATTTTATTGTGAGCTCTGATGAGGACCTCACTATAAAATCTGTTCCACGGCTTCATCGTGGGATCCAGTGTTTGTGACCGCACAGTATAAAAAATTGAAGTGACCCACTGGTGATTCACGATGCAGCGGATGTGTTGAATGAGGCTATTTAAGCAGTAAAGTCAGTGGGCAGAATAAACACTTGGAACAACTTTACCAGTGAGATGAAAACTGCAGCTTTACTAATCTCGAGTGCACTCCTGTGTATATTGCAGGCTACTTGTATGGGGCACAGCAACACTTACTAATATCGCAAAATTATTTTTGCAACAAAAACAGCTAACCGTGCGCTATTCAACCTTTCACTCAGCCAAGACACAGGAGAAGCTCTTCTAATCCACAAATTACTTAATAGGTGGTATGCACTGGCGCACAGCCGCGGCGCTGCGGTACGCCGCCGCCGGCCGCCTTGATTGAGGTGCTCATTGTCGTGTACTACGGGCCCTGTGCATGACCCGCAGCAGTGTTGATGCAGCCGAGCACACACAGAGCGTACGAAATCAAACTGTGTGATTTATTGCCGCACTTTCAGCCATATATATATAAAGCAGCTCCCAGCACAGGGTTGCTAGATGCCTATTCTAGTTGAGGTGCAGCACCCTCTACATCTCCCCTTTTAAGAACCAATTCCACCCCAACGCAACGTTTTTAAAGTCCAGCCTAACTGGTGGCATGACTTGCCTGCCGTACCTATTCGCTTGCACTGGGCCTGTGTGGTGGTTGGACGGTCCAAGTGGAGGTGACCTTGTTTTCGTGGGCATAGTCACTTTTTGGGGTGTAGTCACACTCTTTTGCTGCGGACTTGCCAGTGGTTGCTATCCATGATGTGGCGCCTCAGTGTCATCCCCACGAACTGCATCTTGGAGGCATTGTGGTTCTGATTGGAACAGGACCAAGTTGCGCCGGTTGCACTATAGGATTGCTCCCTCCCCTGCCTCAACTGTGAAACATCTTGGACGCTGTGAAGGGCTGAGAACGGTTGCCTTGGCCCTTTCTGGTTTTATCCACACCCGTGCACCATCTTGAAGTGTTGGGAGGTCTCTGGTGCGATGTCGCAGATTGAAATTGGCTGCCTCTTTTTTTCTTGTAGCGTATGTCTTTGTCACTTACATCTTGTTGCGCTTCTTTTGCTGGCAGTATTTGTTCTTCCTCCTTGGGCGGCCTTGTTCGGAGTCTTCTGCCCATCAGAAGCTGTGCAGGGCTAAACCCTGCGACGCCCACTGTATCTCTGTAGTTCCAAAGAGCCAGGTAAGGGTCTGCTGCCTTTCGGAACAAGCTCTTCACAGGGCGCACCATGCGCTCAGCCTCGCTGTTAGACTGAGGATACTTTGGGCTGCTTGTTACATGTTCAATGCCGTATGAAGCCATGAAGTGCATGAATTTCTTGGACTGGAATGGAGGCCCATTGCTGGATCGCAGCACTTTCGGGATGCCATGCCGTGAGAAAATGCTTTTTGTGATTTCGATGACTCGGCAGGCTGTTGTTGTGTTCAGGCTGGCCACCATGGTGTAGCGGGAGTAGTAGTCAGCTACAAGAAGGGAAGTCTGTCCACTTGGATGAAACAAGACTGTGCCAGGCACTTCCCACAGATTATGTGGAAGCACAGCGCTGCAGATTGGCGCTGCTGGATTCACTCGATATGAAGCACACTGCTCGCACTTAGGGACGAGTACCTTGATGTCTGAACGAATGCCAGGCCACCACACTGACTCACGGAGCTCGAGACCTGCATTTGTTGATGCCTTGATGACCTTCATGAATCAGCGCCAACACACTTGACCGTAAGGCAGCTGGCACAGCCATGCACACACCTTTCAGATGAAGGCTATTGCAAACCGAGAGCTCGTCAATGATAGCTGCATACTTTACAAGATGCAACGGAAGCTTGTCTTTCTTTGGGAAGCCACTCTGGCAGAGAGAAATCAATGTGCTGCTCTCACCATCCTGTGCTTGCACCCTCTTAGCATCTTCTGTCTGTAGTGCTGCTACTGCTGCGCCTCCTGCGATGCCTCCATGGCAAACACTTCGATTGTTTCCACAGGATGAGGAGTATCGGCTAGCTCTGTAGAGACATGTTACAATGTGTCGGCTGTGGCAAGCAGCTTTCCCAGGACGTAGTGCATGTTAAACTGGTATGCCATCACTTCATATGCGCCATCACTTCGCATCAGTCGCATACGCTGGATGCGAGGTGGCAAGGTGTCCAGGTCTAGTTTTCCAAATAGTAAGACTAGTTTCAACTGTTTCAACTTCAAAAAACAGGCCTCGTACAAACTCGTGAAACCTCTGAATGGTCCACACAACAGCTAAGGCCTCCATTTTGGTTTGGCTGTACGTTTGCTCTTTTGTTGTCAAGGGCTGTGAGGCGGATAAAATAGAACGCCTGTCTCCTGAAGGTTGCATTTGTAGAAGGACAGCACCAAAGCTGAAGGAGCTTGCATTGGCAGAGATGATTGTTGGGTAAGCAGCATGGTACTTTGCCATGCTACGGTCAAAGGTCAGCATGTCTTTCACTGGAGCAAATGCAGACTCTTGTTCGTGAGACCATGTCCATGCCGCGTTCTTCCCCAGAAAAGCCCTGATAGGGGCTTCTGAGGCATGTGGGAGAAAACGGCCCAGGTGATTGAGCATGCCGAAGAGTCGCCGCACACCAGCTACGTCTGTGGGCGGACTCATGTCCTTCACTGCCTTTAACTTGTTGAGGTCTGTGTGGGTGCCTCGTGCCGACACATTAACCCCAACGAAGGGAACTCCTGTCTGGCAAAAGCAGCATTTATCCTCATTCAAGGTGATTACAGCTTGAGAAATGAAGTTCGACAAGGTAAGTTGTTGGGCGAGTTGGTTTCTATATTCCATAACTACAGCGCAACGAACGGGACGTAGAAGGACACACGCAGGGACACAACACAGCGCTGACTCACAACTGAAATCTTTATTAGCTGCCAGCTGGAATAAGTACCCGACTGGCGGCCAGAAATGGAAGGCAATGCACACAAGTCACAAATATATATAAAAAAAACTGGAACTAAAGCATATGACGAAGTAATACCGTTCAGATGAAGTAATAGCATTTCTAAAATGCAATTACAATAGGAAACTTTGGGGATTTCCTATTGATCTGAAAGACCTTTACTACACTATTCCTCAGGCTGAAATTGTCTTCTGTTATTCACTTCATTGACCAGTATGGCGCCATTGCATTCCAGAATGAGTGCGGGATTTGCACAGGCAGCTTTCTCGAACTGCTATCTTGTCATCGAGAGTCCACTTTTGCCCAGTGGAATGGTGATGTTTACATTCAAAAAGATGGTATCTGTATTGGTTCATGCCTTGCACCCATCCTTAGTGACATGTTCCTGGCTTTGCGCGACCAAATATTAAATGAGCGGTTCGAAGGGTCCCATGTTTGTGGCATTTTTAGGTTTGTAGACGACTTCTTCGTGTTTTTAGAATGTTACAAGCTCGAATTCGAGCAGCAGTTCCTTCATGTTTTTTCAGTGTTCTCTGAGTGCCTGAAGCCGATGATTTTTAACACACGAAGTACCACTTAATGATTTTATCAGGCTTTTAGATGTCTCACTTCAATTCACTTCATCCCATGTATGTTGGGCTTTTGAGCCCCGTGGTCAAAAACCCATCCTGCCATATTCATCAGCCCATTCGAAGCTCGTGAAAAGAGCAATCGTGCATTCAGTTTTTGACAATGTTTTAAAGAAATCATGTGAGCACAGGTTGGAGCAAAGTTTCCACAACCAAGTAGACCGTTTGACGCAGGCTGGTTACCCTTCAGAAGTTCTGGTTTCAGTCGCAGAAAAATTGCAGAAAAAGTTGAGGCCTGATGGCAATAGCAAAATTAACAAGGAGAAAAAGAGGAAAGTTGCCGTTGTGCCATATCTGCATCAGGTCTCACACAACCTGAAGAGAATTGGAAAGCATGTGGAGGTTGATGTTGTGTTTTCGGCACCTATTTGATTGTCCAGCCTGGTGAAGAAAGTTAATTCGGCCAACAGTGAACCACGCGGCTGCTTGAAAAGGCATGCAAAACAATTTCTCCCCTGCCGGGAGGGAGTCATCTACTCTTTGCCGCTATCATGTGGGAAGCAATACATCGGCCAAACCGGCCGATGTATCAACGAAAGATTAGAGCATGACTATAAAGTCACATGTTGCCTCATAGTAGGGCACGTAGCCAAACACTGCAGAAGCTGCAAAAGTGATGATGATGATGATGACGAAGATGACATCGATGCCTGCAAGCCACTGTACAACGAGTGCGTTGTGATAGGTAGGAACCGCGACTCGCTGACAAGAGAAATTTTAGAAGCACACATGATAGCAAGGCTCCCAAAAGATTGTATAAGCGCACCCTCCGAATCGCTATCAGAAAAAGAAAAACGATGCCTCGACTGCGAATGCTGACACGCATGTGCTTTTACTTCGAGTTTTTTTTTATATATTTGTGACTTGTGTGCATTGCCTTCCATTTCTGGCCGCCAGTCGGGTACTTATTCCGGCTGGCAGCTAATAAATATTTCAGTCGTGAGTCAGCGCTGTGTTGTGTCCCTGCCTGTGTCCTTCTTCAACGCCCCGTTCGATGCACTGTAGTTAAGAATACAGCATGAGAAAGCCTTGCGAGGACTTCTTGGTGGCGAGCGTCTTGTTCCTCAAAAGAACGGCCGAAAATTATGACATTGTCAGTCATGCAGATCGTGCCTTCAAGACCTTCCAGAATTGTAGACATTTGCTTTGGAAAAATTCTGGTGCTGATGTGATGCCAAAAGGCATCTGACAAAAGCAGTTACGCACGAAAGGCTTGACGAAGGTTGTAAGCGCCTGCAATTCTTCCGCAAGCTTGACATGATAAAAACCAGATGTCGCATCCAGTTTTGTGAATATCTTCACATCTCCCAGAAGGCCAAGGACTTGGTGTACAGTTGGCAGATCGTAGCATTCCCGCAAGATGACTTTGTTCAATTTTGTGAGGTCGACACACAGCCTGTGGCCCCCAAAAGATTTAGGGACGACCACAAGATCTGCTCACCATTGTGTTGGCCTATCTACCTTACGTATCATTCCCTTTTGTTCCAACTTCTGAAGCTCTGCCTTAACAACTTATCGAAGTGGGATAGGAATGCGTCCTGGCACACTGAGGGAATAGGGCACCGCATCCGGCTGGAGACTTACCAAGCTGGTACTCTTGGGAAAGAGTGCTGAGTCCTTTGAACAGATTATCAGATGGCTTGACAGAGACCGTGTTGACAAACTTGTTGACAAGCCCAATAGCGGTACTGATAGGGCCTTGACAGCATACAAGCGTTCAACGATGGACTTACCTTTCCATAGCAAAGACTCTGTGAAAGATCCCAGGACATTGAGAGGCTGCTCTCCCGGACACGAGGGGATGCTGTCGACTCTGTCTACGGCTTGTGGAAGGTTCAGGAACGTATCTGAAACGGCAGAAACTTCTGCACCCGAGTCGACTTTGAAGACTTCAGTGTAGTCGTCAACTGTGATTTCGACGTACTTGGCTTTGCCCGAGCGGTGAACTGTATCCAGCTGGATTGCTTACATCCTGGCCTGTCTTGTCGTCCGAACGCAACAAATGTCCACAAAATGGCCTTTTTTTTTTTTTTGCAGTAGTTGCACTGCAAGTTGTGCGCTTGGCACTCAGAGTGGGTATGTGGAACGCGACCACAGAAATCATACGAATTATGGCTGGCGGCTTTCTGCCTTTCTGCTATCGCCTCGGTACATTTGTCCCATCTCTGCTGGAACTGACAGTACTTGGCTGCGGCCGCAGCTGCCGTGGTGGCTCAGTGCCTATGGTGCTTGGCTACTGACCCAAAAGACGTGGGTTCTATCTTGGCCGCGGCGGTAAAATTTCGATGGAGGCGAAATTCTAGAGGCCCGTGTACTGTGTGATTTCAGTGCATGCTAAAGAACCACAGGTGGTTGAAATTTCCGGAGCCCTTCACTACGGAGTCCCTCATAGCCTGAGCCGCTTTGGGACGTTGAACCCCCATAAACCAGTGCTTGGCCGCGTAGATGTTTAGTGCCCCTGGCGCTGTAGCCTGTGCCCCTCGCTTACTGTTCTGTTTTTAGGCGTCTTCCGCTTGCCTTGCTTGAATCCACGCCTTCTTGAGGCTCAGCTGAGGGTTCCTGCAAACCTTGTTGGCGAGCAAGGAATCCCGCAGTCCCTCTATGAAATGGTCACAGACAAGGCGTTCTTCGACTTCAGCAGTAGGGTATTTGCACCTTTTATGCAGTTTGCAGAGTTCCACATAGTAGCTGTCCACAGTTTTACCCGGTCGCTATACTTGATAATGAAACTGCGCTGACTTGTAAACTTCATTTACAGGGCGAACGAAATGCGCCTTGAACTTATTGACTGTACTAAGGGAGTAATTACTCATTGGCATCCACCCAAGGATGCCAAGGAGTAATTACTCATTAGCATCCACCCAACGATGTAGCCTTACAAAGAAAAGCCATACAACTTTCTCAGAAACCTCGTAGTTAAAGAAAAATGATTGAATATTTATTGACTATGGCCGTGTAGTCGCAAAAAGTGGACGAGCGTCCGGGCTCATACAATACAGCAGAGTCCGAAATTGAACATCTCTCGGCGCTTAAAGCATCTCCCTTGAAGCACATGTGGCGATGCTACATTGAGAATTAAGTTCATCACTGTCACTTTTATAACAAACAGCTGGACATTTGTAGCGAGCAGTTCAAATGACATTAATGCACACTCAGCACTCTAAAAGCTATAGCAAGTTCGCGACAAAAGATGCCTTGAAAAGAAAGTGAACTGTGAATACGTTTGAACTTTTGATTCCAAGTTCTTCTACTGTGATCCAGTTTCTTATGGACAAGAACCCGGGCACGTGCTCAGCAATGAGCATCGATGTGGAGGACCTTTACTATTCATTGCCACAGGACAGACTTCTAAGGTGTGTGCAAGATTGCATCACGGTGGATAATGATGAACAGGATTTCATTGATGCGTGCGGAGTATCGGTGGCTAGCTTCATGGAGCTGTTGTCTTTTTACCTCAACTCCACGTTTGTCTGTTGGCAAGACAGCATGTACGTCCAGAGGTCAGGCGTTTGCATAGGGTCACAGGTCGCACCTTTGCTCAGCGACATTTTTCTTTCCAAAGTTGACACTGCTTTACAACCTGGTTTGGAAGCCATCGGCGTAGTAGCGTTTCGCTACGTTGATGACTACTTGATTTTCTTAGGCAAGGATGACTCTGATAGGTTGGCACAAGATGTTCTAGGATTGTTCAAGGAGGGCGGTCAGGGCCTGTCTTTTACGTCTGAATTTCCTAAAGATAACCATTTGCAGTTTCTTGATTTAGACCTGTGCTTTGGGGACGATCACGTATGTTGGGGCTACAGCCCCAGGTCAGGGAAGCCTCTGCTTAGCTATCAGTCTGACCACTCGAGGTTGGTAAAGGATGGCCTGGCAGTCGCATGCATCAAGTCCGCTTTACGTAAGTCTTGCCATCACCGCGTTGAGGACTCATTCTCGCAGCAGGTTTCAAAGTTAATGGCAGCTGGGTTTCCAACTGCCCACCTTGCCCGCTTGTCTGAACGTGTTTTGACTCGCTTGAGAAAGAGCAACACGGGGCCGGAAGATGCTGACGTGGAGGTGCGGCGAAAAAAGGTGGCCGCCATTCCCTACCTTCATGGTGTTTCACACCGACTCAAGAAACTTGCGGCGAAGTATGACGTTGGCGTTGTCTTCACAGCTAAAAACAAGATAGGAGGCTTGTGCGCCAGCGTAAAAAGGAGGCTTGATAAAACATCAAGTGATCGTTCCCGATGCACAGTGTCACATAAGACACGGCTCACCCCTTGCAGAAAGAATGTGGTGTATCGCGTTCCGCTGCCTTGTGGTCGATGCTACTACGGGCAGACGGGCAGATGTCTAAATGTGCGCCTGACGGAGCATTCTAACTCTCTGGGTGGGAAGGCGAACTCTAATCTGGCGTTGCACGTGCAATCTCGAGAATGCAAATCGGACGATGATCTGTCTCTTTGCACGCCTGACTTCAGCGACACTACTGTAGTTTATAGAAATGAAAAACAAATCTGTCGCGAGATAGTTGAAGCCTTCTACATTGCTAAGGCTAAGGACACGTGTGTGGCTAAGCCGTCGGTAAACCTTCACGCTAAGGAATTTGCCTTTTTAGATAACTTGTTAGTAAGACCCTGACATTGAAAAAATTTTTTGTGTGCCCTTTCACTGATACGGCTTATGTGCGCGCGCATCTCAGTGCGAGTCTTCGTTGTTTTCTTCCTTTCAATAAAACTTCAGTTGTTAGTCCAGCCTCGTCTTGTTTGCTTCTTCCTTTGTGTCGCGTCTTCTGGCTGGTTTAAAATGTATATTTACCAACTCGCCCAGTCCTCAACCTTGTTGAGTCCTACAGTGAGTGATTACCTGGATGGTATATAGTAAATGAAGGCTCAAAGAATGGGCAAAAACAGGCAGTTTTAGAAATAAAGAGTGCGCTCGCTGGGTTTTGTGAGTTATGCATAGTAAACTGTAAGTAAACTGTAAATGTGTAGTAAACTGTAAATTGTACCAGCCCATAGCAACTAATGGCCAAAAGGCATCCATAGTGCAGGATTACGGATGAATTTAGACCACCTGGGGGTCTTAGCACGGAGTGACATCGCACAGAACACGAGCGCTTATTCATAACAACTGCACCTGGGATTTTATCACAACTGCGCGCTTGTTTCAAGGTATGGGGTGGGCAGAGCAGCTTGTTCTGTAATGTGGGTGGTGGGGGTTGCTCACACCAAGCTTAGGACTATGCAATAAATTAATTGAGATTACGTAAAGGAGACGAGAGATAGGCATTTCATCACTCGTCACCCCAACGCAAGAATTTTTAAGCTAGCATCAATAACAACGTAGATATAGACAATTAAAAATTACGCTCCTCCTCTCCCCTCTCAACTCGTACACGCGGGGCACCAGGCAAAAATAAAGAAAACAGGTCTGGGACTAGGCCCTGCCTTTGAGTACGTCATCAGATGACGTTCGCTTTGCAACTTCCGGTTGTCGCTCCTAGCCCCCCAGCAGCAGCGTCGGCAGCGTGGCGGCATATCTCCGGTCTCTCTTCGCCTTCCTGGATTGCGGCGCGCATCGGGTTTATTGCTTGTCGTCTGTTGTAGTTAGCAGTAATAAACCCGGACCTCGAGGCGCGACTGCTCGCTCTTACAGCCGCGATGGGCATCGAGCCCTATGCGTGCCCATGAAGAGCCGTGCGAGTGGCTCTGGAACTCCCGACAGAAGGAGGCGGCAGAGGAAAATTGAAACCATATGCGCGAAGGCAATGCCCTGGCCCGCGCTTGCCTGAGAGGGTCGTGCGGCGGCACGAGCAGACGATTTTCACGGCTACCGGAAGTGTGCCCGTGACGTCGTGGCTGCCGCGGCTCCAACGAATGACAGCGTGTGGTGACCTGGCGACGTCTTTGGTATTGTAACGTCTTTCTTCCACGATTTTAGTTCCAAAATCGGTCACTACGAGCACACCAATCGGCTCGCGAATTTTAAAAAACACGTTTTTTTAATTTATAATAAATTGCCGGCTCCGTTCTGAAGACTTATACTCAGTGTGAATGCTCATTAGCATCATTTCTAAACATAGAAAACATTTACAAGCGACTTTGAATTCTTTGCATAGTCCCTTTAAAGGCCTAGCAGATAACACCCCTGCAGCAGGCACCACTGCTCTGAGCAGTCTAATGTTATTAAAAAATTGGAGGGCTGTAGAGCTTTGGCAGTAGCTTGTAACCAGGACGCATGCTTTTCTTTGTGGATGCGTATCCTTAGGCACATTGTGTGGAAGCATCACTGTGATGTCATCTTCTCCTCTGGCAGGGCGACAGTTGAAAACCACATGGACAGCCCGGAGTCCAGTCTTCCCCCAGTAACTGTCACCATTGCAAACAACGATATTGACTTCATCATCAGGTATGTCCTGGCCCCTGGCATGAAGTGGGCCCTCCAAGCATGATTTACGGTAGCCCTCAGGCAGGACACGAAGCTCTTGCAGTGCAAGTGTAGCCTGACCTTCAGTGTAGCGGACCAATCGAGCACCATTTTCGATGTGTGGGGGATTTGGTTATTTGATTCCTCTGTTGCGGCATTACAGGGCAAACAAATATAATAAAAATCACGCTGAAGTGTTTTCGATGAGCCACTGGAATGCTAGTGGGCTGATGGTGGTAACAACCTCGGTGGGCAGTCCATTACAGACCTCTGCTATGTGCAGGAAAAATGACTGCTGGCTCATATCAGTTATCAGGTATTTTCCAGTATCGGCTCATTTTTAATTGACCTCGCATTATCCTACAGATACCTTGCTTGAAACCAGTTGCTGGGCAAGTTGGTGTTTCATGCCTTCATCCACACTGCATGAAGACGAACACGGACAAGAGGGGAGACACCACAGATACCTTGGCCTCCATCCCACGTTCAAAACTTCTGCACTAAAGCCTCGTGCCCACCCGGATACCTGTGCCACAACTTGAAAGCCGCATCCCCTGACGTGAAAAAACTAGCATATTGTTACGCTGCATAGCGGCTTACTGAGGACTTCGAGGAAAAGAGGACATAGGCGCGTGCAGACTGATATATGCTCTGAGCCGTTTGCGACCAGCTTTTATTCGTCGAGCTCTCACTTGTATTAAAACCATTTGATGCGCTACAATATATATCGCTGATTTGCCTAAAACTAGAACATGTGTCATCCATTTGGCACCCATCACAAGCCTATCTCATTGCTGACCTTGAAGCTGTGCAGAATTGCAGCACCATCGGATATATAGAATCTCAAATTTCAAGGTAAACGAGCATCACCACACTGAAACAGTCCCTTGCCTTTTCGTCACTCATGTCACACCACATCATATCTCTCCTCTGTCTTCATCATTTCTGTTATCACCCATGCATGAGGCACACAAAGCTACAGCTCCTGCACTGGACGTCTGGCCACCTAAGCCATAACCATAGCATTGAACGCATCAACCGTCACACCTTAGCACTGAAGTCTTCATTTTTCCCGGACACAGTTGCACTATCGAATGGCCTGCCAAATACAGTCGCATTATGCACTGACTGCAGATAATTCCGTAAAAAAAATAAACAACCATTTTTTGTGGGAAATCATTTCTTCCATATTCACCTCGGCACTTCAAACAGCTGTTTGTTTAGGACAAGCTGTCGGGCTAGTTGGTGCTGATCCATTGTTGTTGACAGCGCTTAAACACACGCACGAAAGACGGAAAAAAGAAAGACTATGTCACAGGTGCCGACTTTGTTGTTACTCTTCTTTTTAACCTTTGCACTGCTCTCGTATTGCTCAAGTGTTCCATATATAAATTTTGTTCATTTAACAAGATCATTTACCTGCTGCATATTGTTATTTTGTCTTGTACCCTTCTGACATGATGGGATTCCATCAGACACTTGACTTCAAGCATATTCCTTCGCCTGCGGCGAACCCATAATCACTGAATCATTGGAAACAAGGCTCCCTGGAGGAAGCCGAAACACATTTCCATCTCCTTTCGTTTGGCTGACGCGATGTGCTTTTTTCGTGATGGGATTCCATCAGACGCTTGACTTCAAGCATATTCGTCCGCCTGCGGCAAGTACATAATCACTGAGTCATTGGAAACAAGGCTTCCTGGAGGAAGCCGAAACACATTTCCATCTCCTTTCGTTTGGCTGACGCGATCTGCTTTTTTCATGATGGGATTCCATCAGACGCTTGACTTCAAGCATATTCGTCCGCCTGCGGCAAGTACATAATCACTGGGTCATTGGAAACAAGGCTTCTTGGAGGAAGCCGAAAAACATTTCCATCTCCTTTCGTTTCGTTGGCGCCATCTCCATTTTTTCATGATGGGATTCCATCAGATGCTTGACTTCAAGCATATTCATCTGCCTGCGGCAAGCCCTTAATCATTGAGTCATTGGAAACAAGGCTCGCTGGAGGAAGCCGAAACATATTTTCATCTCCTTTCATTTGGTTGATGCCACCTGCTTTTTTCATGATGGGATTCCATCAGACGCTTGACTTCAAGCATATTCGACCGTCTGCGGCAAGCCCATAACCACTGAGTCATTGGAAACAAAGGTCCCTGGAGAAAGCCGAAACATATCTCCATCTCCTTCCGTTTGGTTGACGCCACCTGCTTTTTTCATGATGGGATTCGATCAGACGCTTGACTTCAAGCATATTCGCCCGCCTGCGGCAAGCCCATAACCACTGAGTCATTGGAAACAAGGCTCCCTGGAGAAAGACGAAACATATTTCCATCTCCTTCCGTTTGGTTGACGCCACCTGCTTTTTTCATGATGGGATTCGATCAGACGCTTGACTTCAAGCATATTCGCCCGCCTGCGGTAAACCCATAACCACTGAGTCATTGGAAACAAGGCTCACTGGAGGAAGCCGAAACATATTTCCATTTCCTTTTGTTTGGTTGACGCCACCTGCTTTTTTCAAGATGGGATTCCATCAGACGCTTGACTTCAAGTATATTCGTCTGCGTGCGGAAAAACCCATAATCACTGAGTCATTGGAAACAAGGCTCCCTGGAGGAAGCCGAAACATATTTCCATCTCCTTTCGTTTGATTGACGCCACCTGCTCTTTTCATGATGGGATTCCATCAGACGCTTGACTTCAAGTATATTCGTCTGCCTGCGGCAATCCCATAATCACTGAGTCATTCGAAACAAGGCTCCCCGGAGGAAGCCGAAACATATTTCCATCTCCTTTCGTTTGGTTGACGCCACCTCCTTTTTTCATGATGGGATTCCATCAGACGCTTGGCTTCAAGCATATTCGTCTGCCTGCGGCAATCCCATAACCACTGAGTCATTGGAAACAAGGCTCCCCTGGAGGAAGCCGAAACATATTTCCATCTCCTTTCGTTTGGTTGACGCCACCTGCTTTTTTCATGATGGGATTCCATCAGACGCTTGGCTTCAAGCATATTCGTCTGCCTGCGGCAAGCCCATAACCACTGAGTCATTGGAAACAAGGCTCCCTGGAGGAAGCCGAAACATATTTCCATCTCCTTTCGTTTGGTTGACGCCACCTGCTTTTTTCATGATGGGATTCCATCAGACGCTTGACTTCAAGCATATTCGTCTGCCTGCGGCAAGCCCATAACCACTGAGTCATTGGAAACAAGGCTCACTGGAGGAAGCCGAAACATATTTCCATCTCCTTTCGTTTGGTTGACGACCACCTGCTTTTTTCATGATGGGATTCCATCAGACGCTTGACTTCAAGCATATTCGCCAGCCTGCGGCAAACCCATAACCACTGAGTCATTGGAAACAAGGCTCACTGGAGGAAGCCGAAACATATTTCCATCTCCTTTCGTTTGGTTGACGTAACCTGCTTTTTTCATTATGGGATTCCATCAGACGCTTGACTTCAAGCATATTCGCCCGCCTGCGGCAAACCCATAACCACTGAGTCATTGGAAACAAGGCTCACTGGAGGAAGCCGAAACATATTTCCATCTCTTTTCGTTTGGTTGACGTAACCTGCTTTTTTCATTATGGGATTCCATCAGACGCTTGACTTCAAGCATATTCGTCTCGCCTGCGGCAAGCCCGTAACCACTGAGCCATTGGAAACAAGGCTCCCTGGAGGAAGCCGAAACATATTTCCATCTCCTTTCGTTTGGTTGACGCCACCTGCTTTTTTCATGATGGGATTCCATCAGACGCTTGACTTCAAGCATATTCGTCTGCCTGCGGCAAGCCCATAACCACTGAGTCATTGGAAACAAGGCTCCCTGGAGGAAGCCGAAACATATTTCCATCTCCTTTCGTTTGGTTGACGCCACCTGCTTTTTTCATGATGGGATTCCATCAGACGCTTGACTTCAAGCATATTCATCTGCCTGCGGCAAGCCCATAACCACTGAGTCATTGGAAACAAGGCTCACTGAAGGAAGCCGAAACATATTTCCATCTCCTTTCGTTTGGTTGACGCCACTTGCTTTTTTCATGATGGGATTCCATCAGACGCTTGACTTCAAGCATATTCATCTGCCTGCGGCAAGCCCATAACCACTGAGTCATTGGAAACAAGGCTCACTGAAGGAAGCCGAAACATATTTCCATCTCCTTTCGTTTGGTTGACGCCACCTGCTTTTTTCTGATGGGATTCCATCAGACGCTTGACTTCAAGCATATTCGTCTGCCTAAGGCAAGCCCATAATCACTGAGTCATTGGAAACAAGGCTCACTGGAGGAAGCCGAAACATATTTCCATCTCCTTTTGTTTGGTTGACGCCATCTGCTTTTTTCATGATGGGATTCCGTCACACGTTTGACTTCAAGCATATTCGTCTGCCTGTGGCAAACCCATAACCACTGAGTCATTGGAAACAAGGCTCCCTGGAGGAAGCCGAAACATATTTCCATCTCCTTTCGTTTGGTTGACGCCACCTGCTTTTTTATGATGGGATTCCATCAGACTCTTGACTTCAAGCATATTCGTCTGCCTGCGGCAAACCCATAACCACTGAGTCATTGGAAACAAGGCTCCCTGGAGGAAGCCGAAACATATTTCCATCTCCTTTCGTTTGGTTGACGCCACCTGCTTTTTTATGATGGGATTCCATCAGACTCTTGACTTCAAGCATATTCGTCTGCCTGCGGAAAACGCATAACCACTGAGTCATTGGAAACAAGGCTCCCTGGAGGAAGCCGAAACATATTTCCATCTCCTTTTGTTTGGTTGACGCCATCTGCTTTTTTCATGATGGGATTCCGTCACACGTTTGACTTCAAGCATATTCGTCTGCCTGTGGCAAACCCATAATCACTGAGTCATTGGAAAGAAGGCTCACTGGAGGAAGCCGAAACACATTTCCGCCTCCTTTCGTTTGGCTGACGCCATCTGCTTTTTTCATGAAGGGATTACGTCAGACGCTTGACTTCAAGCATATTCGTCTGCCTGCGGCAAACCCATAACCACTGAGTCATTGGAAACAAGGCTCCCTGGAGGAAGCCGAAACATATTTCCTTCTCCTTTCGTTTGGTTGACGCCACCTGCTCTTTTCATGATGGGATTCCATCAGACGCTTGACTTCACGTATATTCGTCTACATGCGGAAAAACCCATAACCACTGAGTCATTGGAAACAAGGCTCCCTGGAGGAAGCCGAAACATATTTCTATCTCTTTTCGTTTGGCTGACGCCATCTGCTTCTTTCATGATGGGATTCCATCAGACGCTTGACTTCAAGCATATTCGTCTGCCTGCGGCAAGCCCATAATCACTGAGTCATTGGAAAGAAGGCTCACTGGAGGAAGCCGAAACACATTTCCACCTCGTTTCGTTTGGCTGACGCCATCTGCTTTTTTCATGAAGGGATTACGTCAGACGCTTGACTTCAAGCATATTCGTCTGCCTGCGGCAAACCCATAACCACTGACTCATTGGAAACAAGGCTCCCTGGAGGAAGCCGAAACATATTTCCATCTCCTTTCGTTTGGTTGACGCCACCTGCTCTTTTCATGATGGGATTCCATCAGACGCTTGACTTCACGTATATTCGTCTACATGCGGAAAAACCCATAACCATTGAGTCATTGGAAACAAGGCTCCCTGGAGGAAGCCGAAACATATTTCTATCTCCTTTCGTTTGGCTGACGCCATCTGCTTCTTTCATGATGGGATTCCATCAAACGCTTGACTTCAAGTATATTCGTCTGCGTGCGGAAAAACCCATAATCACTGAGTCATTGGAAACAAGGCTCCCTGGAGGAAGCCGAAACATATTTCCATCTCCTTTCGTTTGGTTGACGCCACCTGCTTTTTTCATGATGGGATTCCATCAGACGCTTGACTTCAAGCATATTCGTCTGCCTGCGGGAAACCCATGCCCACTGAGTCATTGGAAACAAGGCTCCCTGGAGGTAGCCGAAACATATTTCCATCTCCTTTTGTTTGGTTGACGCCACCTGCTTTTTTCATGATGGGATTCGATCAGACGCTTGACTTCAAGCATATTCGCCCGCCTGCGGTAAACCCATAACCACTGAGTCATTGGAAACTGTGGGGACCTGCCCTGCAGCCCCTGAGTTTGCTTTCCCGCGAGGCACCGTGCAGCGGCGGTCTCACCTCGAGGCTGAGCGGATTCCCTTGTCAGTTACATTAACTGGCAAGAGAGGGCGCCAGCGTCGCTGCGCGGGAGACTGCTGAAGCCTGCCCGCGGGAGATGGGCTCTCTTCGGCCGGGATAATGAGCCTGAGCGGACGCGTCGCTCGGGGCTCCTTTCTTCGCCGACGGGGCGAAGAAGCGACGGGGAGACAGGCTCCCGTACTCGTCCCGTCCGGCCCGCGGAGTTTATATCCCTTGCCCTAGCGCGGGCGAACATTCGCTCGGAACCTTGCTGGTGAGTCGGACGCCCTCGATTCATTAGCGTACCTTGTTGCTAGCTGGCGTTATTGTTTCTGTAGCAATAAATGCCTGTTTGTGTCAGCCAATGTGTCGTTCCTTTGTTCCCCCAGAGCAAGGCCCGCCGTGGTCGGCGAGCGCTCGGTAGCGTACGCGATCACGGGGTGGGGTCCGGGCGGCTTTGAACCGTGTCAGCCGCGATTGAGTGGGGAGAAAGTACTTATCTCCCCATGTCAACCCCACATCTGGCAGCCCAACGTGGGGCCTGCTCTTGGAACATTGGACGACTGTCGGTTCGGTTCGAGGAACGCTCTTTGTCCGGACTTGACAAGTGCTAGGCCTAGAGTGAATTTTGATCGCTAGGACCTGCGGCATGCTTTCTTGAGTGCGAGGTGTATTGCGCTGCAGCATGTTTGAACTTCTCGACATGCTCAGCACATTTTTTTTTTCCTGGAGTTTCTTCGTGAGAATGACTTGGTCCGCATCGAGGGAGTTCGAGGCCTAGCGCCCGCGGAGTCGCCGAGCCCGAAGCGAGTGAGTACGGAAGCCGCGTGGGTGGTCCGAGTTTCTGTATATATTTTCTCTACTATCTCTTTTTCGACTCTGGGAGTCGCGGCTCCGGGAGCCGGGTGGCCTGGGGCCACGGGTGCCGCTACGAGCTCGCTGGTATTGCAGCTCGGCACCGGGCGCTCCGACGCCGTCCGATACGGTGGGCGCCGACCGCTCAGAAGCTGCTTTGTGCAGTGAGCGGGGTAGGACCACCCCACAAAGCTGATGTCTCCTCGCGGCTGCGCGCACAAAACCCGTTTCGGGTCTTTGTTGTGGTCACGGTCGTTGTCGGAGTGGTCGTTAGGCCTGAGGCTTTTCGGAGCTGCCTGCACCACATTAAAAGAGACATGACCACCGGACCGTGACGTTGAGAGGGGGCGCACTTTGCTGCCCGTCCGTTTTTTTTGTAACCTCGCACGAACTGAGCAGTCTCGTTCAACTCAAGAAAGGGCTTTGTTCACTCGAACTTTGCGTTTGCACAGCCGCCGACACGTTTTGCTAGCGAGTTAGGCATTGTGCCACGAGGCCCTTGCGGATGCCGTTTCCCCTCCCGTGACCTACGTTAAAGGCACGCCGAGAGCGTTTCGACAATTTTGCAGATCCGGTGGAGCCACCCAGGCTTGCTGACCGGTGCACATCGTCTCGCTGCCACCTGCTGCGACGGAGCGGCCTGTATCCTGTTCGCCGCATCCATCCGGGGCAGCTGTGGCGAGACCAGTCAGCAGTCACCTCCGGCTGCTGCTGCCCTGGCGACTACTGCAGGATCCTGGCCTGCAGTTTTCCCACCGGCCTTCGATTCGCGGGCCTGCGGACACGGTAGTCCGCGGGCCATACGAGTCGTCCCAGCGGAGACCTTCACGCCGCCTTCGGAATACCGCGGAAGTCTGCGTGGACGCTGTCGGCGTGACCTCCGCTGCAAGACGTGCCTCAAAGACATGAAGACCAGGAGACTCCTCCATAGCATGTACTTTCAGGCGCGTGGGTCTATTTAAGGTTGAGGGGATGTGGGGACCTGCCCTGCAGCCCCTGAGTTTGCTTTCCCGCGAGGCACCGTGCAGCGGCGGTCTCACCTCGAGGCTGAGCGGATTCCCTTGTCAGTTACATTAACTGGCAAGAGAGGGCGCCAGCGTCGCTGCGCGGGAGACTGCTGAAGCCTGCCCGCGGGAGATGGGCTCTCTTCGGCCGGGATAATGAGCCTGAGCGGACGCGTCGCTCGGGGCTCCGCTCTTCGCCGACGGGGCGAAGAAGCGACGGGGAGACAGGCTCCCGTACTCGTCCCGTCCGGCCTGCGGAGTTTATATCCCTTGCCCTAGCGCGGGCGAACATTCGCTCGGAACCTTGCTGGTGAGTCGGACGCCCTCGATTCATTAGCGTACCTTGTTGCTAGCTGGCGTTATTGTTTCTGTAGCAATAAATGCCTGTTTGTGTCAGCCAATGTGTCGTTCCTTTGTTCCCCCAGAGCAAGGCCCGCCGTGGTCGGCGAGCGCTCGGTAGCGTACGCGATCACGGGGTGGGGTCCGGGCGGCTTTGAACCGTGTCAGCCGCGATTGAGTGGGGAGAAAGTACTTATCTCCCCATGTCAACCCCACAAAACAAGGCTCACTGGAAGAAGCCGAAACATATTTCCATTTCCTTTTGTATGGTTGACGCCACCTGCTTTTTTCAAGATGGGATTCCATCAGACGCTTGACTTCAAGTATATTCGTCTGCGTGCGGAAAAACCCATAATCACTGAGTCATTGGAAACAAGGCTCCCTGGAGGAAGCCGAAACATATTTCCATCTCCTTTCGTTTGATTGACGCCACCTGCTCTTTTCATGATGGGATTCCATCAGACGCTTGACTTCAAGCATATTCGTCTGCCTAAGGCAAGCCCATAATCACTGAGTCATTGGAAACAAGGCTCACTGAAGGAAGCCGAAACATATTTCCATCTCCTTTCGTTTGGTTGACGCCACCTGCTTTTTTCATGATGGGATTCCATCAGACGCTTGACTTCAAGCATATTTGTCTGCCTAAGGCAAGCCCATAATCACTGAGTCATTGGAAACAAGGCTCACTGGAGGAAGCCGAAACACATTTCCATCTCCTTCCGTTTGGCTGACGCCACCTGCTTTTTTCATGATGGGATTCCATCAGACGCTTGACTTCAAGCATATTCGTCTGCCTGCGGCAAGCCCGTAACCACTGAGCCATTGGAAACAAGGCTCCCTGGAGGAAGCCGAAATATATTTACATCTCCTTTCGTTTGGTTGACGCCACCTGCTTTTTTCATGATGGGATTCCATCAGACGCTTGACTTCAAGCATATTCGTTTGCCTAAGGCAAGCCCATAATCAATGAGTCATTGGAAACAAGGCTCACTGGAGGAAGGCGAAACATATGTTCATCTCCTTTCGTTTGGTTGACACCACTTGCTTTTTTCATGATGGGATTCCGTCAGACGCTTGACTTCAAGCATATTCGTTTGCCTAAGGCAAACCCATAACCACTGAGTCATTGGAAACGAGGCTCCCTGGAGGAAGCCGCAACATATTTCCATCTCCTTTCGTTTGGTTGACATAACCTGCTTTTTTCATTATGGGATTCCATCAGACGCTTGACTTCAAGCATATTCGACCGCCTGCGGCAAACCCATAACCACTGAGTCATTGGAAACAAGGCTCCCTGGAGGAAGCCGCAACATATTGCCATCTCCTTTCGTTTGGTTGACGTAACCTGCTTTTTTCATTTTGGGATTCCATCAGACGCTTGACTTCAAGCATATTCGTCTGGCTGCGGCAAGCCCATAATCACTGAGTCATTGGAAACAAGGCTCACTGGAGGAAGCCGAAACACATTTCCATCTTCTTTCGTTTGGCTGACGCCATCTGCTTTTTTCGTGATGGGATTCCATCAGACGCTTGACTTCAAGCATATTCGTCTGCCTACGGCAAGCCCATAACCACTGAGTCATTGGAAACAAGGCTCACTGAAGGAAGCCGAAACATATTTCCATCTCCTTTCGTTTGGTTGACGCCACCTGCTTTTTTCATGATGGGATTCCATCAGACGCTTGACTTCAAGCATATTTGTCTGCATAAGGCAAGCCCATAATCACTGAGTCATTGGAAACAAGGCTCACTGGAGGAAGCCGAAACACATTTCCATCTCCTTCCGTTTGGCTGACGCCACCTGCTTTTTTCATGATGGGATTCCATCAGACGCTTGACTTCAAGCATATTCGTCTGCCTGCGGCAAGCCCGTAACCACTGAGCCATTGGAAACAAGGCTCCCTGGAGGAAGCCGAAATATATTTCCATCTCCTTTCGTTTGGTTGACGCCACCTGCTTTTTTCATGATGGGATTCCATCAGACGCTTGACTTCAAGCATATTCATCTGCCTGCGGCAAGCCCATAACCACTGAGTCATTGGAAACAAGGCTCACTGAAGGAAGCCGAAACATATTTCCATCTCCTTTCGTTTGGTTGACACCACCTGCTTTTTTCTGATGGGATTCCATCAGACGCTTGACTTCAAGCATATTCGTCTGCCTAAGGCAAGCCCATAATCACTGAGTCATTGGAAACAAGGCTCACTGGAGGAAGCCGAAACACATTTCCATCTCCTTTCGTTTGGCTGACGCCATCTGCTTTTTTCATGATGGCATTCCATCAGACGCTTGACTTCAAGCATATTCGTCTGCCTGCGGAAAACCCATAACCACTGAGTCATTGGAAACAAGGCTCCCTGGAGGAAGCCGAAACATATTTCCATCTCCTTTCGTTTGGTTGACGCCACCTGCTTTTTTATGATGGGATTCCATCAGACTCTTGACTTCAAGCATATTCGTCTGCCTGCGGCAAGCCCATAATCACTGAGTCATTGGAAAGAAGGCTCACTGGAGGAAGCCGAAACCCATTTCCACCTCCTTTCGTTTGGCTGACGCCATCTGCTTTTTTCATGAAGGGATTACGTCAGACGCTTGACTTCAAGCATATTCGTCAGCCTGCGGCAAACCCATAACCACTGAGCCATTGGAAACAAGGTTCCCTGGAGGAAGCCGAAACATATTTCCATCTCCATTCGTTTGGTTGGCGCCACCTGCTTTTTTCATGATGGGATTCCATCAGACGCTTGACTTCAAGCATATTCGTCTGCCTGCGGCAATCCCATAATCACTGAGTCATTCGAAACAAGGCTCCCCAAAGGAAGCCGAAACATATTTCCATCTCCTTTCGTTTGGTTGACGCCACCTCCTTTTTTCATGATGGGATTCCATCAGACGCTTGGCTTCAAGCATATTCGTCTGCCTGCGGAAAACCCATAACCACTGAGTCATTGGAAACAAGGCCCCCTGGAGAAAGCCGAAACATATTTCCATCTCTTTTCGTTTGGTTGACGCCACATGCTTTTTTCATGATGGGATTCCATCAGACGCTTGACTTCAAGCATATTCGTTTGCCTAAGGCAAGCCCATAATCACTGAGTCATTGGAAACAAGGCTCACTGGAGGAAGCCGAAACATATTTTCATCTCCTTTCGTTTGGTTGACACCACCTGCTTTTTTCATGATGGGATTCCATCAGACGCTTGACTTCAAGCATATTCGCCCGCCTGCGGCAAACCCATAACCACAGAATCATTGGAAACGAGGCTCCCTGGAGGAAGCCGCAACATATTTCCATCTCCTTTCGTTTGGTTGACTTAACCTGCTTTTTTCATTATGGGATTCCATCAGACGCTTGACTTCAAGCATATTCGACCGCCTGCGGCAAACCCATAACCACGGAGTCATTGGAAACAAGGCTCCCTGGAGGAAGCCGCAACATATTTCCATCTCCTTTCGTTTGGTTGACGTAACCTGCTTTTTTCATTATGGGATTCCATCAGACGCTTGACTTCAAGCATATACGTCTGCCTGCGGCAAGCCCATAATCACTGAGTCATTGGAAACAAGGCTCACTGGAGGAAGCCGAAACACATTTCCATCTTCTTTCGTTTGGCTGATGCCATCTGCTTTTTTCGTGATGGGATTCCATCAGACGCTTGACTTCAAGCATATTCGTCTGCCTGCGGCAAGCCCATAACCACTGAGTCATTGGAAACAAGGCTCACTGGAGAAAGCCGAAACATATTTCCATCTCCTTTCGTTTGGTTGACGCCACCTGCTTTTTTCATGATGGGATTCCATCAGACGCTTGACTTCAAGCATATTTGTCTGCCTAAGGCAAGCCCATAATCACTGAGTCATTGGAAACAAGGCTCACTGGAGGAAGCCGAAACACATTTCCATCTCCTTCCGTTTGGCTGACGCCACCTGCTTTTTTCATGATGGGATTCCATCAGACGCTTGACTTCAAGCATATTCGTCTGCCTAAGGCAAGCCCATAATCACTGAGTCATTGGAAACAAGGCTCACTGGAGGAAGCCGAAACACATTTCCATCTCCTTTCGTTTGGCTGACGCCATCTGCTTTTTTCATGATGGCATTCCATCAGACGCTTGACTTCAAGCATATTCGTCTGCCTGCGGAAAACCCATAATCACTGAGTCATTGGAAACAAGGCTTTCTGGAGGAAGCCGAAACATATTTCCATCTCCTTTCGTTTGGTTGACGCCACCTGCTTTTTTCATGATGGGATTCCATCAGACGCTTGACTTCAAGCATATTCGTCTGCCTGCGGGAAACCCATAACCACTGAGTCATTGGAAACAAGGCTCCCTGGAGGAAGCCGAAACATATTTCCATCTTCTTTCGTTTGGTTGACGCCACCTTCTCTTTTCATGATGGGATTCCATCAGACGCTTGACTTCAAGCATATTCGCCCGCCTGCGACAAACCCATAACCACTGAGTCATTGGAAACAAGGCTCCCTGGAGAAAGCCGAAACATATTTCCATCTCCTTTCGTTTGGTTGACGCCACCTGCTTTTTTCATGATGGGATTCCATCAGACGCTTGACTTCAAGCATATTCGTCTGCCTAAGGCAAGCCCATAAACACTGAGTCATTGGAAACAAGGCTCACTGGAGTAAGCCGAAACACATTTCCATCTCCTTTCGTTTGGCTGACGCCATCTGCTTTTTTCGTGATGGCATTCCATCAGACGCTTGACTTCAAGCATATTCGTCTGCCTGTGGCAAACCCATAAACACTGAGCCATTGGAAACAAGGCTCCCTGGAGGAAGCCGAAACATATTTCCATCTCCTTTCGTTTGGTTGACGCCACCTGCTTTTTTCATGATGGGATTCCATCAGACGCTTGACTTCAAGCATATTCGTCTGCCTGCGCAAAACCCATAACCACTGAGTCATTGGAAACAAGGCTCCCTGGAGGAAGCCGAAACATATTTCCATCTCCTTTTGTTTGGTTGACGCCATCTGCTTTTTTCATGATGGGATTCCGTCACACGTTTGACTTCAAGCATATTCGTCTGCCTGTGGCAAACCCATAACCACTGAGTCATTGGAAACAAGGCTCCCTGGAGGAAGCCGAAACATATTTCCATCTCCTTTCGTTTGGTTGACGCCACCTGCTTTTTTATGATGGGATTCCATCAGACTCTTGACCTCAAGCATGTTCGTCTGCCTGCGGCAAACCCATAACCACTGAGTCATTTGAAACAAGGCTCCCTGGAGGAAGCCGAAACATATTTCCATCTCCTTCCGTTTGGTTGACGCCACCTGCTTTTTTCATGATGGGATTCCATGAGACGCTTGACTGCAAGTATATTCGTCTGCCTGCGGAAAACCCACAACCACTGAGTCATTGGAAACAAGGCTCCCTGGAGAAAGCCGAAACATATTTCCATCTCCTTTCATTTGGTTGATGCCACCTGCTTTTTTCATGATGGGATTCCATCAGATGCTTGACTTCAAACATAATCGTCTGCCTAAGGCAAGCCCATAATCACTGAGTCATTGGAAACAAGGCTCACTGGAGGAAGCCGAAACATATTTCCACCTCCTTTCGTTTGGCTGACGCCACCTGCTCTTTTCATGAAGGGATTACGTCAGACGCTTGACTTGACGTATATTCGTCTACATGCGGAAAACCCATAACCACTGAGTCATTGGAAACAAGGCTCCCTGGAGGAAGCCGAAAAATATTTCCATCTCCTTTCGTTTGGCTGACGCCATCTGCTTTTTTTATGATGGGATTCCATCAGACGCTTGACTTCAAGCATATTCGTCTGCCTGCGGCAAGCCTATAACCACTGAGTCATTGGAAACAAGGCTCACTGGAGGAAGCCGAAACACATTTCCATCTCCTTTCGTTTCGTTGATGCCACCTGTTTTTTATGATGGGATTCCATCAGACTCTTGACTTCAAGCATATTCGTCTGCCTGCGGCAAGCCCATAATCTCTGAGTCATTGGAAAGAAGGGTCACTGGAGGAAGCCGAAACACATTTCCACCTCCTTTCGTTTGGCTGATGCCATCTGCTTTTTTCTTGAAGGGATTCCATCAGATGCTTGGCTTCAAGCATATTCGTCTGCCTGCGGAAAACCCATAACCACTGAGTCATTGGAAACAAGGCCCCCTGGAGGAAGCCGAAACATATTTCCATCTCTTTTCGTTTGGTTGACGCCACCTGCTTTTTTCGTGATGGGATTCCATCAGACGCTTGACTTCAAGCATATTCGTTTGCCTGCGGCAAGCCCATAATCACTGAGTCATTGGAAACAAGGCTCCCTGGAGGAAGCCGAAACATATTTCCATCTCCTTTCGTTTGGTTGACGCCACCTGCTTTTTTCATGATGGGATTCCATCAGACGCTTGACTTCAAGCATATTCGCCCGCCTGCGGCAAACCCATAATCACTGAGTCATTGGAAACAAGGCTCACTGGAGGAAGCCGAAACACATTTCCATCTCTCTTTCGTTTGGCTGACGCCATCTGCTTTTTTCGTGATGGGATTCCATCAGACGCTTGACTTCAAGCATATTCGTCTGCCTGCGGCAAGCCCATAACCACTGAGTCATTGGAAACAAGGCTCACTGGAGGAAGCCGAAACATATTTCCATCTCCTTTCGTTTGGTTGACGCCACCTGCTTTTTTCATGATGGGATTCCATCAGACGCTTGACTTCAAGCATATTCGTCTGCCTGCGGCAAGCCCATAACCACTGAGTCATTGGAAACAAGGCTCACTGGAGGAAGCCGAAACACATTTCCATCTCCTTCCGTTTGGCTGACGCCACCTGCTTTTTTCATGATGGGATTCCATCAGACGCTTGACTTCAAGCATATTCGTCTGCCTGCGGCAAGCCCGTAACCACTGAGCCATTGGAAACAAGGCTCCCTGGAGGAAGCCGAAACATATTTCCATCTCCTTCCGTTTGGTTGACGCCACCTGCTTTTTTCATGATGGGATTCCATCAGACGCTTGACTGCAAGTATATTCGTCTGCCTGCGGAAAGCCCATAACCACTGAGTCATTGGAAACAAGGCTTCCTGGAGAAAGCCGAAACATATTTCCATCTCCTTTCGTTTGGTTGATGCCACCTGCTTTTTTCATGATGGGATTCCATCAGACGCTTGACTTCAAGCATATTTGTCTGCCTGCGGCAAGCCCATAATCACTGAGTCATTGGAAACAAGGCTCACTGGAGGAAGCCGAAACACATTTCCATCTCCTTCCGTTTGGCTGACGCCACCTGCTTTTTTCATGATGGGATTCCATCAGACGCTTGACTTCAAGCATATTCGTCTGCCTGCGGAAAGCCCGTAACCACTGAGCCATTGGAAACAAGGCTCCCTAGAGGAAGCCGAAATATATTTACATCTCCTTTCGTTTGGTTGACGCCACCTGCTTTTTTCATGATGGGATTCCATCAGACGCTTGACTTCAAGCATATTCATCTGCCTGCGGCAAGCCCATAACCACTGAGTCATTGGAAACAAGGCTCACTGAAGGAAGCCGAAACATATTTCCATCTCATTTCGTTTGGTTGACACCACCTGCTTTTTTCTGATGGGATTCCATCAGACGCTTGACTTCAAGCATATTCGTCTGCCTAAGGCAAGCCCATAATCACTGAGTCATTGGAAACGAGGCTCACTGGAGGAAGCCGAAACACATTTCCATCTCCTTTCGTTTGGCTGACGCCATCTGCTTTTTTCATGATGGCATTCCATCAGACGCTTGACTTCAAGCATATTCGTCTGCCTGCGGAAAACCCATAACCACTGAGTCATTGGAAACAAGGCTCCCTGGAGGAAGCCGAAACATATTTCCATCTCCTTTCGTTTGGTTGACGCCACCTGCTTTTTTCATGAAGGGATTACGTCAGACGCTTGACTTCAAGCATATTCGTCAGCCTGCGGCAAACCCATAACCGCTGAGCCATTGGAAACAAGGTTCCCTGGAGGAAGCTGAAACATATTTCCATCTCCTTTCGTTTGGTTGACGCCACCTGCTTTTTTCATGATGGGATTCCATCAGACGCTTGACTTCAAGCATATTCGTCTGCCTGCGGCAAACCCATAACCGCTGAGCCATTGGAAACAAGGTTCCCTGGAGGAAGCTGAAACATATTTCCATCTCCTTTCGTTTGGTTGACGCCACCTCCTTTTTTCATGATGGGATTCCATCAGACGCTTGGCTTCAAGCATATTCGTCTGCCTGCGGAAAACCCATAACCACTGAGTCATTGGAAACAAGGCCCCCTGGAGAAAGCCGAAGCATATTTCCATCTCTTT
>JARKHS020016634.1:0-62500 GCA_030143305.2 Amblyomma americanum
GAGCTCAAATCGTAGGCAATGTTGTCTGCAGTGAATGGTACTGACACCTGAGGTCCGGTAGTGGTCTCGAACTCACCGCGTAAAGTCAGGATCACTGTGGGCACGATGAAGCAGAACATAGGCAACGCCAGGGTCTGCCAGGTGTAGTGACGCCGCTTGTAAATCATTGCCACGAACAGTTGTCCCAGACCGGGCTTCTCCGGTTTGAGGTCGTAGACTGCCTTGACATGTTCCTGGATCTCTATGGACGACTCGTACTTCTCCCCACCAGCAATTATGCCGCCTTGGTCTTCCGTGAGCACGGTCATGTTGGCCCCGCTATAGGCGACATCTTCGGTAATGCCGTATTTCTTGTCGGGACCCCCGGGACCCGCGGGCCCCCGAGACCCCCCGCCATACGAGTCTTGTACTGATAGTCACCGGAGTCCATTTCCAGTACGATGCGAAAGAAAATATCCTCCATTGTGACAAAGCTGATTGTGAAAGATGTGATGCCGAAAGCGGCTTGGTTAGCTTCTAGCCCTTTCAGCGCAGTCGCCACCGGTGTGTAGTCATCGTGGTGTCCAAGACCAATGGCCGCGAAGGCTCTCTGGTCTTGGAGAACGCGGGCTTGTGGTATGGTATGGCGAACGTTGGCTAAGACACCTTTGCCATTGAACTGGGGACCTTTCATCACTCGTACAGTGTATCCCCAGCCATAGCGCTTCTGTATAAAGTCGGTGGTGCCGTAGCACTTGTGGGCGGCGTAGCCCAAGACAGCAAGCCTGTCGGCTCTTCTGTCAACTTCGTACACGTTTTGCGTTGCTGCAATGATGCACATTGTACTTTTCAAAGACATTAGAGCATTCCAAGCTGTATTCCTTGCCGCTGGGACCATCCTGACCATGACTTCATCCATGACGAGAACCTTCGGGCAGGTCATGAGCGCAATGGCAAGGCTCAGGATCTTTTGCTGAGATCTGTCCAGTTTGAAGCACACGGTGTTCATAATTGGCTCAAGCTGTAGCATGTCTCGCACCTTAGCCAGCTGGGTGTCCAACACAACGTACGCTTCGTGCCTCATTGAGCCAAAAAAGACAAGGTGCTCGTAAACCGTCAGCTCGAGGAAGAGCACGCTGCGTTGCTGGACGTAGGCGACATGCTGTCTCGCCAAGGCGGTCTGAAGAGCCATGTCGTATCCAAACACGCTTACTTGGCCAGCACTCGGGGGCAGAAAGCCCGTGAGAATTTTGCACAGGCTTGTTTTCCCCGCCCCGCTGGGAGCCACAATGCCCAGGATCTCCCCGTTGTATGCCTTGAAGTTCGTGTCACGCAGAACGTGTCTCTGCTTCCCTTCGTACTCGAGCTGGCTGACGGTGACAACGGCTTCGCCGGGCGGGTACTTCTGGAAGTGGTATCCGTCGGGTGCTTTCGGTTCAATTACCTTCACGCTACCCTGCGTGCCCGGTAGCCAGTAGCTAGTGGTGAACGGAAACCACGGCTCCAAGGGAACGCCGATGGCATAGGTAAGCACATTGCCGAAGTACCAAATCATAATGGCGACCAAGATTGTGTAGGCCAGCATAACGATCCAAATCTCGGCCATTTTCACATTGTCCAAGCCGAGAACTTCTTCGTTCACACTTGCGAAAGTGTACTCCTCGCCTGAGAGATGAACAAATATGAAAATACAATAAAAGGGCTGCAACACATGAAAATGCATGCAAGTGCATTACTTTGCTTCTAGCTCATCGATATGGAATTTGATTTTATTTTAACATACTGCACGACAGTGGTTTGGTCCAAGCAGGAGAAGCTTCATGTGAATACAATAGAGGTATACAAAGCATGATGAAACTACAAAGACTTGATGACATGCATTATATGACACTATTTTATGGAATTATTCACCATTGTAAAGAAACAGTACAGTTAATATAGAAGGTATAAATTTAACTCCCTTAAGTC
Source organism: Amblyomma americanum (assembly GCA_030143305.2). Lineage (NCBI taxonomy): Eukaryota > Metazoa > Arthropoda > Arachnida > Ixodida > Ixodidae > Amblyomma > Amblyomma americanum. Next base: position 1,948 of record JARKHS020016634.1, read on the forward strand.
ATCTCTCTTGTCGAGTCCACCCTAGCTGTGGAATTATAGTTGTGGAATCCGCGTTAGAAAACTGGCTCAATAAGTGCATTACATGAGCCCCTTTCGCCCTTTCAGAGCGGTGGCGCTGAGACGGTATTCTACGTAGATGGGATACTTGTATGAAATATAGGGTATAGTCACTTCATCGCATGTGCGTCCCGGCATTACGTGCACAGCTGTATCTGTGCGGTTTAGAAACAGTGCGAAAAGCAACGATTAAGGGCATCAGCTTTTATGGGAAGAATATGGCCCCGGAGAAACGCCCCTACTCTGGCTGGGCAGCACAATTATTTAAAACAAGAAAGCATGTCATGTTCCTTCCCTGGGACGACACTAGCAGTAACATTTGTTTCAGCTTGTACAGTGTAGTGGGACTGCAATGAATTTCCAGACTTCCCGTCGTCCTCCGGGGGTAAATGGAAAGGAGTAGGTAATAATCTTATCTCTCGCTATATAAGAGCGGTAAAGCGGATCGTGTGGCTTGAATCATAGACGAGGCGCCTCACCAGGGCAGAGAGAATTTGCGTGGACAGTACTGGCGCCGCGCTTTCTTCCGGGTTCTCAAAAAAGTAACTTCAAATTGGATGGCTCTGCATAATTTCGACCACCTGGGGATCTCAGTTGGAAGCCAACAGACGCCAAAACAAAGCTATTGAAGGACTCTGCCGAAACCAGGGAGCATGAGGGATGTTTTTTTTAAACTTTTGGTGCTGATCATTGGAGATTAAAAGCGTAATTATTTTATCGCTTAGGATAACTGATTATAAACCGGAAGAAAAAGCAGCCACATGCCTCTGGTGGGATCCGAACCCACGAACTCTGCGTTTCGTGTCCCCGGCTGGTCGAAATTATTCCAGAGTCCTCCACTACGGCACCTCTTTCTTCCTTTGTTCTCTTAGTCCCTCCTTCAACCGTTCCCTTACGGCGCGGTTCAAGTGTCCGCCGAGATGTGAGACAGATACTGCGCCATTTCCTTTCCCCAAAAACCAGTTTTCAATTTTCTGTGTTTCATGAAGGAAGCCAACCGACACCGAAACAAATCGATTGAAGGTCTCTGCCGAAACCAGGGAGCATGAGGAATGTTATTTTTTTTAACTTGTGGGGCTGATCAATGGAGATTAATAGCGTAATTATTTTATTGCTTAAGATAACTGATTATAAACCGGAAGAAAAAGCAGCCACATGCCGCTGGTGGGATCCGGACCCACGAACTCTGTGTTTCGTGTCCCCAAGTGGTGAAATTATTCCGGAGCCCTCCGGAAAATAAATAAAATAAAATTATTTTTCCGTGCAGCACGCGTTGTAAAGGTGTGACATAAAGCGAAGAGAAAGCTCACCTGTAATGGCCGCGCATCCTATGATTCTAAAGCACCAGTGGAGGCCCATGCAGGGCGAAAATGCGGTCAGAAGCTTTGTGGTTCGACCCAGGGTGATGTATTCGCCAGCGTAGCCGTCGAAATCTTCAAAGGCGTACCAGGGTACCAGGTAGGCTGTCAGCCAGTAGCAGAGGGCGAATAGCACCGCAGCCGTCGCGTTTCTGAAGAACAGCGACACCAGCATGGCCTTGAGGATGTACATCACGGTGAATATGACAAATATGATGACGACCACAAACTTGTCGATGCCCATGAGGTACGTCTGGCCTTGCGCGCCGCTTTCCCAGTTGGGAGCCACCAGCATGTGCGTCAGATTGCACAAGACGGCAACGAGGCCGACCATCATGGAGGCGATGAAGTGGCCCAGGAAATAGATGGCGCTGTTCAAACCGACGAAGCGCAGTTTCTCGCGCATGCCGCTGTGGTGTTCCTCGACGAGACGGCCCACCAGGGTGCAGAAGGGGATCATGTAGCCAATGCCAGCTCGGAGAGCAGTGAAGCCATAGCGCGATCTGGAAAAATGCAGAGAGCGAGAAGAACAACGAAATTGAGTTCCAAGAAGGTAGTGAACACGACAGATAAAGGGGGGGGGGGGGGCTCTTTGACAGAAGGTGACTGCGATATGTCATCGCGACAGGACAGAGACGAAACAAACTTATTTGGTAGACGATCACGGTATGTCATGCTAAAGTCCGGTTGACAGGTCCAAGCATGCAACCCCAGCTTACGTATAGAATTGTCCGACTCATTTTGCTGCTCCTGGCCCTTCAAGGATGGGAATACAGGGGCCTTCGCCGGTTGTGGCGGGGGCTCCCTGCCACAGGGGTATCTGTTGTGCATGCCGTCGCACTCGCCGCTTCGCTGATTAGACTACACTGCAGTTAGACGACGGCTGTTGGGACGCCATCTTTTAGGGACCATCTCTCGGCCTTAACGACGACGGTCCCTGACGGAACTTCGTCTAATGGGACTAGTAAGGCTTTCGCCTTAATAATCTGTTTATGAAGTCGAATGCTCAATTTATTATAATTTATTAGCTATTTTGTGTACCTTGCCAAAACCATGTGCATCACTTGTGTTAGCCGGCGTGGTGGCGAAGTGGTTACGGTGCTGGGCTGCTAACACGGAAGACGCGGGTTCGATCCCAGTCGCGGCGGTCGGATGTCAATGGAAGCGAAATGCTAGAGGCCCGTGCACTGTGCATGTCATTGCACGTTCAAGAACCTATCATGAAATTATCCGGAGGCGTCCACTACGGCGTCCCTCATAGCTCGAGTGGCTTTAGGGTGTTAAAACCTCATAAATAAAACTTCTGTGTTGGTGTTAGACTGGTCTGCCTGCATTTGTATACTGCAAAAATCTTCATTCTTTATGACAGTGGCCGTTTTAACCACCCAATAGGCTTACAGCAGGATTTTGTTAATAGCACTACCTAAAACGGTATCAATAAGAGCTTAACGGAATAATGGCGCAGATCAAGTGACAGGACAGCAGGAGAGCACAAACACACACAAGCGCCGTGATTATGTTCGTGATTAGTTTAGGTTTTAGCTTGTGTCGTCCCGTCTTTTACCTCTTGTTTTTTCCAGTTAGTCATTTAAGACAGGGATGTTCCACGTGCTGCGGTAGAGCTTATTGCTCTCGTCATGTTGTTTGCCTTGTGCGATATGATGATTTGCCGCTTCGCACATCGCGTCCATGTGCATCACTGTTTCATTATTGTTCACAGTTTGGGCGTCTTGCTTGGTATAAATTCGGCATATTGGCAGCCAAACAATAAAGTTGTAAGTGGCGCTTGTGTGTGTTTGTGCTCTTCTGCTGTCCTGTCACTTGATCTGCGCCATTATTCCGTTAAGCATGTCTGACCAACTTGCCCAATCCTTTACGCTTCTTAACCAATAAGAGGTCCAGTCAGTACCTGCATTTATTTCTCGCACATAGCACATTGCACATAGTGTCTGGAAGTCTCGCTGTCAGTTATTCAAGCAACGAGTGCCCATTCGCACACGCCGTACTAATTAATCTTAACGACCTGGATTTGCGACAGCAGTTACGCTTTCCCAACAATCACTCACCTGACATCCTTGGGATAAGGGCCCTCTGGTACCCGGTTCGTGACGATAGTGTACTGGCGCTCCTGTGAACTCAGTTCCTTGCGCACTATGGTCATGTGCCCCTGCGCTAGCGCCATCTGCAAGAATGCCACCGACTCGCGCTGCGTCAACGTTGACGGCAGTGGCTCCAACAGCTTGATGCTTTTCGCGCGCTGCGACAGGTAGCGGAAGTCGTCGTACAGGCTCACGCGGAACTTGAGATCTCTCGGATAGCCACTGGCCAGGAGCCGCCGATTGGACGGCTCGAAGGACAAGAGCTCGACTCCCACGATGCGTTGCTCGGGTCCTCGCTTGGGCACAGGCACCACACGTTTGAACACGTTCGCCATGGCTTGCATGTTGGAGTAGCCCCTGGTCGTCGGTGGCTCCGAGGGAAACGCAGTCTTCATCAGCTTTTGCGCGTGTTCGGAGTTTGGGGTGTACATAATCTGCGAAAACATGTGGAGGTATGGCATTAACGGATATACACACACGCACACAAAAAAGAATCGCTGAACCTAGGTCACAAGAACATTCAACTTCAAAATTGATTCGAAGAAAAATTTTACATGGATGATGCTACCCTCCTATTCACTAGAAAGGAACGCCTCTGGTGCTGCACAGGCGCTCTCCTCCGTCCGTGTGCGATAACCCTTCCCCGCGGTCTTACCCGTGCAGAGGAGGTTGTGCTCCGGAGGATCCGGGTCGGGGTTGCCCTCACTTGCCGTCACACGGACATGCCCTCAATTTCGCCACTTATATCCCCGCCTAGGGTGTCCATTCTGCAACTCACAAGACACTGAGGCTGACATTCACCACTTGTGGGTTTGCCCGGCGCTGAAGCCAACGAGAATTCGGCACCTGGCAACAGCGGGTCTCCCGCCGAACAACACGTCCTCATATATTGCTTGGAAGCAGGGGCCACACCACCGCTCCCTCCTCGCGTTCATTAGATCGGCCCACCATTTTTCATTCATTTAACACCCCCACTCCTTTTTCATTCTACATCCCCACCTCCCTTATGCCCTGAGGTAATAAATAACGTTATAAAAAAAATAGCGCCAAATAGGCTGTCAAACTTGGCGTAGATGATTAGGACGGAGTGGACAACAGCTGACAATTTCATTACTTGCCCGACACCGTGCTTAATTACTTTTCATGGTTGGCGTGTGATTTTCTCACCAGTTGGGGCGCTCGAAAGACGCTCAGGTTCCGCTCATCATACACACTCGCCGCCGTGAACCGTAGGGAGCTGTTGTCGGATTCGGATGGTTTCAAGTAGGGCCGGTCGTTCTCGATGCCCGCGAAAGACAATACCACGAGGAAGACTTCGGCCAACGCGAGGAAGTAGTGCCGCTTGATGAGCTGCACGAAGACGTCCTTCCATATGATGGCGGTGATCTGCGCCAACACGCCCATGGCCCTGCAAAGGGAAGGATTAGTTAGGTAACTAGTGGAAAGCGGAGTGGCGGACGCACATTAATTCACTTGGCGCAAGAACGACATCCCACTCGAAAAACAGTAGAGAATGTTTTGCCATCACAACAGACTTTCTAACAGTATTTTGAGGCTAGGACTTGTGATGGCAGAAGTACTTTTAACAGCGAAGTTCTTAGTAATGCGGAATTTAGGATTCTTAATATTTTTGTACTAGGACTTGTTTGGTTTATGGTTTATGGGGGTTTAACGTCCCAAAGCGACTAAGGCTATGATGGACGCCGTAGTGAAGGGCTCCGGAAATTTCGACCACCTGGGGTTCTTTAACGTGCACATACATCGCACAGTACACGGACCTCTAGAATTTCGCCTCCATCGAAATTCGACCGCCGCGGCCGGGATCGAACCCGCGTCTTTCGGGCCAGCAGCCGAGCGCCATAGACACTCAGCCACCGCGGCGGCTACTAGGAGTTGTGATGGCAGAAGTACTTTTACCTGACAGCCGATTCTTAGTACTGCGTATTCTCAGGATTCTTAATTGAAACATTTGAACTTCGTTATAACGAAGTTGAAGGAGCCCGGCGATTGCTTCGTTATAGCCGTACCTTCGTTGTAGCCAGTTTTGAGAGAGCTTCTAAGGGCAATCGTCATTCTTTCGTTGTATCCACTATTCCGTCAGAAACCGTTTCGTTATAACGAGGTTCAACTGTAGCCATGACTTCGTTATAGCCCGTTTTGACAAAGCTTCCAAAGGGAATTGTCATTTCTTCGTTATATTCATTATTTCGTTCTAAACAGTTTCGTTATAACGGGGTTCGACTGTACTACAGAACGGATTGTAGTTAGCCCAAAACGAGAGAATTTTGTCCTATTTTTGGAATAACTCCGGCGTCATGTGAAGCTGGGAGGAAGTGTGTGCCGCACAACCAGTAGACGCAGAAAGACAAGCCTTTTAGTTAGCTGCTAGTTTAATTTGAACAGTAACTCTTCTTCAGCTTCACTTCACCCATAGAACGCATATAGAAGGCCTACTATACGATTTTTGACCACACATTGGCAGCCACGGCTGGCTGCCCGGGGATAGCTAGGGGTCAGCAAAAATAAAATAATCGGTACCATTTGCAACGTCCCAAGAGGATAGGAATACGAAGGACAGCCAGATGTACAGCAATGTCTCGCTACCTTTCAGTTTGCTTTTGCCCATAACCGAATAAATAGTTACCCTCAATTCCGAAATACAAAAGGAATAGAATGCGTATTAAGTCGCTTTATTGCTCAGAGTTGTGCGAAAAATGAGTTGAGGTCGAGGCAGTAAAAGCACGCGAACGGTTCAAGATCGCAAAAGAATTGGAGGGGACAATTAAGCTTCGCCTTAAGGGTACGGCGCGGTAGCGTATTTGGTTAATTCCCATATGTGCAGAAGGAGATTCTCTACTTTACATTGAAAGACCCCTGAGAGTCGTCATACTTCTCCTGGCGCAGTGGTGCAGCGGTTAAGCGATGCGCGACTGCCCTGCAATGGCAGGTGCTACCACCTGCCATCGCAGGTGGAATTTTACTGCCACCAGCCACGGTTGACAGTTTGCTCACTACACGGTGGCCAGGTTGCGATGAATCTGCAACGTCACGTGACCTAAGTCACGTGACCTGCCTCCTTAGGTTGCACAACGAATCCTTTAACTCTGTCGCGTTAAAACTGTCCTGTCGACAAAGCAAGCCTATGCTCTAGCTCGTCGCGACGTCAAGAATAGCACTAGGTGAGTCTAATGCGCGGACATATACGGCTAAAGGCACACGCGTTAACGTTAGTCTTCGGAACGCGAGCCACAAAAATTAGCTCCTGTTTAACTACTGCTGAACCTGGTTAGAGAGTGAAAGTTGCGGTGTATCGGGCAAGTATACGCGGCTTGGCCTCTGTAACGTTGAGTGCGTTCTGCACACTGGGTAGGCAGCGCGCCCACCCTGCCACCCTGGCTAGGTGGCAGTTAAATTAACGGTTGATCGCGAGAGGTTCACTCAGTGAACGCTGCGGCCTATTGTACCTCAATTTACCGGCGAAATGAAAGGTCAAAGGTCAAGTTCAAAGGTCAGAGGTCGAAGGTCAAGTGGTGCGAGATCATGGTGGACCACATATGGTAAGGCCTATAGCCACACTTGACCTCGGGGATATCGGCTTTACCTATAGCGTAGTGAAGCTTTCGCTTCAAAACCTAATTTTTCTCCGCAGTCTTGAAGCGTGGCCTGACATTATATAGAGTGCACTTTGTACGCTGTGCAAGCAAGTCCAGAGCCACCTCAGTTTCATGGCTACAAGATAAAATGAAAATAAATAAGGTTTTAATGCGACAGCAATAAAAGCCTCGCGAAAAAATGTGTCATCGTTCATAAAATTCGCCCATTCGTTAGAAGGAAGTGACATCACCAGGCGTCAACTGCTTCTAATGCTACGCCTTTGCCAACACATAAAATGATAAGGTGTCCCTGTGAATTCTGTCACGGCTTATTCCCCGTTCCGAAAACTTCTTTGAGCACCTGTGCGTATACGGCATTTCCGTGTGGGCATGTGGGTTACCGAGGTGCAATGGCGATAGGATTTCAATCGTACGTAACCTATTGACTAGTCGCACACACTGCAGCAAGAAAGCTAGCTGAGAAAGAGAATAGGGACGCTTCGTCATGTAATAGGCATCTATAGTACACAACTCGGAAAATATGGTTGCGTTTCCTGCAATCTTTTATTAGATGAACCACGCACAAATCAGTTCTCAGAATGACACCCTGAATGTCCTGCCAAGGCCATATGCACGTCACGGGATCGAGCGGCCGCGTGCAAGTGAACGGCTAGGGGGAATAGTTACGGGCGAGACTAATCGAATTGTAAAACGGTTAGGAAAATATCAGAGGGGAAATTGGTTTCGCGCTCCACAGCTTTGTAGAAATGTTTCCCGCTTCGGACAGTTGTGGGAAGTACAGAAGAAGAGTATTCAAGAAAGGGACAGCACTGCATATACAGGCGGCCACCCGAAATAGCCACGCTCGGCTTAGGGCAGGGCTAGCGTTAGGGCGGGGCCAGTGGTCTAGCGGGCGAGATTACAGTTTATAGGGCATAGGCCTACACGCGGCTAACGCACTAACGAGGCAAGGCGATGCACTGAACTCTCTACTGGCTGCCAGCGCAACTGAGCCTGAAGAAGCCGGCCACCAGATTCAGCGGCTTGGTTTAGGACGCAGGTAAAGGCGGGTAATGGCTCAGCGAGCAAGGCTATACTGTCAGGGTCGCACACACTGCAGTAAGAAAGCTGAGAAAGAAAATAGGGTCGCTGCTCTAAGAAATTAACTAATGACTGGTTACCGGTTTGGGTGAGCCGGAGGCAGCCGTCTACCAGTTGCAGCTAAGCCGCGCACGGCTTAGGGCACCAGTAAAGGTAGGTCGCGGCTCAACAGCGGAGGTTTGAGCCTAGCTAGGGCCAACGCCTCTAGACTGCTAACGCCTAGACGAGGCAAAACGATGCTCTAGAACAGCGTATACAATCGGTCGCCGGTATACAGGCAAGCTGGGGAGAGCAGGCCGCCGGAGAGAGCGGCTGGGCGGACGGTACGGGTAATTAGCGGGTCTGCGTTCCGCTCAGGGCTAACGCTTGCAGTCTGAAAACGCCCCCATAACTGAAATACGATGGGTCAGCCACTCGCGACTGGTTGCCGAGAAGGATGGTGAGACAAAGGGAGCCGGTTTACCACAGACATCGACTTAGCTTAGGGCACGGGTAAGGACGGGAAATGACTGAGCGGGCGGGGCTAGCATAAAGCATAGACATGCTCTAGGCAACTTGCGACTCGCTGCCGGTATGTGTGAGCCCGAGTGAACGGGTGGAAAAGGCACAGCCGGTAAAGGCGGACAACGGCTTAGCCGGGGAAGGTGACGGTTTAGGGCTAACCCCTGTTGAAGGGGCTAACCCCTGCTGAAGGAGCTAACCCCTGCTGAAGCAGTGCTATGAGCAACTTACGATTGCTTGGAAGCGAGTCCTCCAGCGAGGTCCGGAAAGCGCCGTCAGAACACAGCTGCGACAGGCGATGCGCAAGACCGAAGCCCAGGAACCACGCGCCGCGTGCTTCCCCGTGAAGCTCGAGGGCTGTGCACTCGCGTGACTATTGTTGCCGCAAAGCCTTTTCCAGAGACAACACGAAGAAGACGACAGCACATAGAAGATCACTTTATTTCGACTTCTCTTCGACCTCAGTTTTGAAAAAGAAAGATGCAGGAGGGTTTTGTGGCGACGGAAGGCATTGCTGATACATGCCGGGTCCAGGCATGAGGAATGATTTCCGTCGGGATTTCTGGCTTGTTGCCTCTCATAGGCATGTACCAACATGGGTAGGGAAATCGCTGTTTCGATTAAATGAAAATTCTTTAATCTTAGTACCAGCTAAAATTTGAACAAAATCCACGTCCAAGCTTATCTGGATAACACGAAGAACACCCATATCAGTTCCAAAAATTCTGGACAAACCCTTTAGTTTGCAAGGTTACCATCATGTGCCGCATGGCGCTGAACATTGTTGTTGTTGTTGTTAGCCTATCAAAAGATGGCACATACCCACACTGGGGGATCGGCCAAGAATCGGGTGGCTATTCACCTGAACGCAGTTAACAAAAAGGAAAAGCACGTGGGAGCGCAACACCGGTGAATTTTTCGTCATGAACAGAAAAGGGATGAGTGTTTTGATTTTCAAGTTTTAAGAATAATAATAAAGAGAGGGATTAAATATTCAAAATCGTCCCCGGAATTTACTTCTTTTACTTTCCCCTTCCCCCTTCCTCAGTGCAGAGTGGCAGGACAGGGTCACCTTACCACAGGCTGACCTCTCCATCTTTCCTTTAATTGAAATATTCCCTCTCTGTCTCTCCCCCAAAATTTTCAATGAATCACATTCTGCATCGCTGTTCTGTGGGCTTCGGAAGTTGTCGGTGTGAGCGGAGGAATCACTTGACATGTCAGATTTTGCAGCGATTAGGGAGAGCGGGATATTACAATCAACACATTCGCACAGAATCTCGCCCTATACTCTGGAGCTTTCTTACACTTACAAGCAAAAATGTCCCCTTTGATTTACGCGTCTTTCCCAGTGCAACGGTAACTAATGGATACCCTCACACATAGGTGTCAGCGGAAATTAAATCGCGGATGTCCTCGCTAAACTTGTTCATGGGATACCATCGACGAAGAGTTGAATGGGCAGGGAAAAAAATATAGAAAATGAGAGAGAATATGTTTGGAACATTCATATAAAGTGCGAAAGTACGGCGTAAGATGGCAGGTGTTGCCACCGGTGGAATTTGTGCGATCCAGTTTGCTCTTCCTTAGCCACTGCCCCTGGGATGGCCGGTGCTGCCATCGGCGGAATCTGAGCGATCGCAATTGGCCTCGGACAGACACACACACAAATGTTAGATGATTTTTCTCGGACCAGAACCGCCAGATTAGTGCTTTGGCACTAACGAAATTGCCCAGCCAATGTCATCGACAGTGTTCAGTGCCCGGCGGTGAACGCGCCGCCCTACGCGACGGATTCCGCAGGCTCAAGCTGTCCTGATCCTCCCTCAATGGCATCCTCTTCCCCCCTAGGCCCGGCAAGCAGGACGCGCCGTGCCCTCATACTGGTGTTGACCTTCGCTGCGGATACCAACTTGCGCGCGCGTCCACTGCGCGCGTCCTGTGCCCTTGCTGCAGTGATGTGACCTGCTCACCTTGTCCCTCATCTCCCAATGCCTTGCTTTCCCTAGTCCCCCTTCTCACCATCTCCTTTAATTGCATCCCCCTGCGCAGCGCGATTGGGTTTATCCCTATAGAAGAGACAGCCCGTGTACTGTGCGATGTCGGCGCACGTTAAAGAACCTCAGGTAGTCAAAATTTCAGGAGCCCTTCAATACGGCGTCCCTCATAGGCTGAGTCGCTCTGGGACGTAAACACCCCTAAACCATTAACCACAAGTTACAGCGCCGCGTACCCCTAGGTTTCAAAACCCCCACCCCCAATTCATCATAACCGATATCCACATCCTATTCACCCCCTCCAATGATAAGCGTCTTGCCCTGACGAAGACAAGTCCTCTTGTCGGAACGTCAGCTAACCGCACTAAGGCTCCCCCTCAACCCTTGTTTACTTCGTTTTGCGCTGGCAGGAAATAAATTTGCACATAAATTGTAGAGGCATTACCGACGGCATATCAAAGCCTGCACTGCAGTCAGAAAAGGAAAGGTGAACAATTACAGTGAGGTAAGTATGAAGTGAAACGAAAGAAGGGATTAATGTACGAGAAACTTGGAGGATGCCTAAGCTTCGCCTTTAAGAGTAGAGCGGCCGCCGCTTATAGACAGCCGCTATCGGCCGCCGCGCGCAGGGATGGGGAAAGGGGGGGGGGGCGGTTCCGCGTTTTAACAGAGGAGCTGCGCAAGGCCTCCGCCGGTTTTACTCCTGGGATTTTTCATTCACGAACGACACGGCGGAGCATAGCGGAGACGCGGTAGCCTTAAACTGTGGCGACGCCGACTCTTCCGCCTCACGAGCTCCTGAACGATCTCGTGATAAAAAGGGCAAAATAAGCTGCTGGGGGCCTATCTGAACATAAGAGAGGGCAAGGAAAAACACTTCGCCGCACTAAAAGTTTTGTAGCGATAGCTACACTACGCCTGCCACTTCGCAAGGTCAGCGTGGCTGCGCGCTGAGCCGTGGCTCCACCGCTCCGCCAGCTGTGCGAATGCGCGGAGTGACGTCATAGCCCGCAGCTGGTGTGCGCGCCGCGCGACTCGCTGCTGCGCCGACGGCGGAGCAGACGCCGCCCGCCATGCGCATGCGCGCATTCGCCCGCATGTGCGCATGAGCGGAGTGACGTCAGAGCACGCAGCTGGTGTGCGCGGCGCGCCGGCGGAACCAAGGGCGGGGAGGAGTGGAGAGGGGGAGAGAGTGAATCCACGCCCAGGGACGAAGATGAAGATGGAACGCCCAGCGAAACGCAGCGGCAAAAGACTGCAATTCGACCGAGCAAGTTCCACTCGGCCAGCTGTAGCTATCGCGTCACTCCAGGTTTAACCAGAGCTAAACCACAGCATTCTTTTTATTTCCCCCTTCCCACTGCAATGTAACAGCAAAAATTCAAGGCACAATAATAAACAATACGCACCAATATAACAAATCCGTGTGCGCTGTAAGTTAACTCGCAGCCTTCCAGTATAGAATATTAATTGGCTAAATCTACGTCTTGAAAATAAAAATTGTTTTTATACCCGCCGCGGTGGCTCAGTGGTTAGGGCGCTCGACTACTGATCCGGAGTTCCCGGGTTCGAACCCGACCACGGCGGCTGCGTTTTTATGGAGAAAAAACGCTAAGGCGCCCGTGTGCTGTGCGATGTCATCATCATCATCATCATCATCATCAGCCTTACTACACCCACTGCAGGGCAAAGGCCTCTCCCATGTCTCTCCAATTAACCCTATCCTTTGCCAGCTGCATCCACCCTTTGCCTGCAAACTTCTTAATCTCATCCGCCCATCTAACCTTCTGCCGCCCCCTGCTACGCTTACTTTCTCTTGGAACCCACTCCGTTACCCTTAAAGACCAGCGGTTATCTTGCCTTCGGATCACATGCCCTGCCCAAGCCCATTTCTTTCTCTTGATTTCGACTAGGATGTCATTAACCCGTGTTTGTTCCCTCACCCACTCTGCCCGCTTCCGATCTCTTAACGTTACACCTATCATTTTTCTTTCCATGGCTCGCTGCGTTGTCCTTAACTTAAGCTGAACTCTTTTCGTTAGCCTCCACGTTTCTGCCCCGTAGGTGAGTACCGGTAAGATTATGCTGTTGTACACTTTCCTCTTGAGGGAAATTGGTAAACTGCCACTCATGATCTGCGAGAATTTGCCATATGCGCTCCACCCCATTCTTATCCTTCTAGTTATCTCCCTCTCATGATCCGGATCAGCTGTCACTACCTGCCCTAAGTAGACGTATTCCGGCACAATTTCTAGGCTCTCGCTGCCAATTGTGAACTGTTGTTCCCTTGCTAGACTGTTGAACATTACCTTGGTTTTCTGCATGTTAATTTTTAGACCCATCGATCTGCTCTGCCTGTCTAACTCGTTGATCATGATTTGCAGTTCACCTCCTGAGTGACTCAGCAAGGCAATGTCATCAGCAAATCTCAGATTATTCAGGTATTCTCCATTTATTCTTATTCCCAACTGTTCCCAATTCAGGCCTCGAAATACCTCCTGCAAACATGCGGTGAACAGCATTGGCGATATCGTGTCTCCTTGCCTGACGCCCTTCCTTATTGGAATTTTATTGCTGACTTTATGGAGGACTATAGTAGCTGTGCAGTTGCTATATATGTCTTCCAGTATTTTGACATAAGGCTCTTCTACCCCCTGATTACGCAATGCCTGTATGACTGCTGAGGTTTCCACTGAGTCGAATGCTTTCTCGTAATCAATGAAAGCTATATATAGAGGTTGGTTATATTCTGCGCATTTCTCTATCACCTGATTGATAGTGTGAATATGATCTATTGTGGAATATCCTTTACGAAAGCCTGCCTGATCATTTGGTTGATTAAAGTCTAACGTTGCCCTGACTCTATTAGCGATTACCTTAGTAAATACTTTGTAGGCAACGGATAGTAAGCTGATCGGCCTGTAATTTTTCAAGTCCTTGGCGTCTCCCTTCTTATGAATTAAGATAATGTTTGCATTCTTCCAAGCTTCTGGTGCAGTCGAGGTCATAAGGCATTGCGTATACAGGGTGGCTAGTTTTTCTAGCACGATGTCCCCTCCATCCTTCAACAGATCTGCTGTTACCTGATCCTCCCCAGCTGCTTTTCCCCTTTTCATTGCTTCTAAGGCTTTCTTTACTTCATCTTTCGTTACTGGCGGGATGACGCATTGCTGTGCACTGCTGTCTTTCTCATTGGCGCTCTGATTACATTGGCTACTGTACAGCTCAGTGTAGAACTCTTCGGCTACGTTAACTATCTTATCCATATGGCTAATGACATTGCCCTGCTTGTCTCTTAATGCATACATCTGGTTTTTACCTATGCCTAGTTTCCTCTTCACTGTTTTTAGGCTACCTCCGTTCTTTATAGCATGCTCGATTCTCTCCATATTAAACTTCCTTATGTCGGCTGCCTTGCGCTTATTTATTAACTTTGATAGCTCCGTTAGTTCTATTCTATCGGTAGTGTTAGATGCCTTCATGTTTTGGCGCTTCTTAATCAGATCTTTCGTCACCTGAGATAGCTTCCCGGTATCTTTTCGAACTGTCCTACCGCCTACTTCTACTGCGCACTCCGTAATTATTGATGTCAGGTTATCGTGCATTGAATGAACATCAAGATTATCTTCCTCAGTTAAAGCCGAGTATCTGTTTTGCAGCGCTATCCTAAACTCCTGTGCTTTCCCTCTTACGGCTAACTCGTTAATGGTCTTCTTCTTCGCTAGCTTCTTCCGTTCCCTCTTCAAGTCTAAGCTAATTCTAGACCTTACCATTCTATGGTCGCTGCAACGCACCCTTCCGAGGACGGCCACATCCTGAATGATGCCAGGTTTAGCGCATAGTATGAAGTCGATTTCATTTTTAATCTCACCATTGGGGCTCTTCCAGGTCCACTTCCTGTTTTCTCGTTTGCGGAAGAAGGTATTCATGATCCGTAAATTATTTCTATCCGCGAATTCGACTAATAACTCTCCCCTGCTATTTCTAGAGCCTATCCCATAGTCACCTACCGCGTGGTCGTCAGCCTGCTTCTTGCCCACCTTCGCATTGAAGTCGCCCATCAGTACAGTGTACTGCGATTTTACTCTATTCATTGCTGATTCTACGTCCTCATAGAAGCTTTCAACGGTCTGGTCATCATGGCTGGATGTGGGCGCGTAGGCCTGCACCACTTTCAGCTTGTACCTCCTATTCAGCCTAATTACTATTGCTGCTACCCTCTCGTTAATACTGTAGAACTCCTCTACGTTGCCAGCTATATCCTTATTAATGAGGAAACCCACACCTAGTTCTCGTCCATCCTTTAACCCGCGATAGCACAGTATGTGTCCGTCCTTTAGTACTGTATACGCCTCACCTGTCCTCCTAACTTCGCTAAGCCCTATCACATCCCATTTAATTCCCGCTAGTTCCTCGAACAGCACTGCTAGGCTAGCCTCACGAGCTAACGTGCGATGTCAGTGCACGTTAAAGATCCCCAGGTGGTCGAAATTATTCCGGAGCCCTCCACTACGGCACCTCCTTCTTCCTTTCCTCTTTCACTCCCTCCCTTATCCCTTCCCTTACGGCGCGGTTCAGGTGTCCAACGATATATGAGACAGATACTGCGCCATTTCCTTTCCTCAAAAAACCAATTATTATTATTAATTATTATTTTCGAACTAGCACGTTTTTTCACTCCCTCCTTTATCCCTTCCCTTACGGCGCGGTTCAGGTGTCCAAAGATATATGAGACAGATACTGCGCCATTTCCTTTCCCCCAAAACCAATTATTATTATTATTATTATTATTATTATTATTATTATTATTATTATTATTATTATTATTATTATTATTATTATTATTATTATTATTATTATTATTATTATTATTATTATTAACTAGCACGTTTCACGACAGTGTACCATTCTTATCAGGAAGCGAGCTTATATTTCTAAAAAAATTGCTGGTCCATTGGCGTATGCAGCAAAGAAATAGCGGCGAGAGCCGATGGGCTGCCAGCTCTGGTGCAAACAGATTACGCATAGCCTCGCTCAGAAAACATAGCTGATGGTGTGGCACTAACTTTAGGCAGTCGAAGATACGAAGGTCCCTCCCACACAGCAAATGCAACGACGTGCGAGTATTCGTAGTTGGTTTTGTTTCACCGATATGCCTATGCAGCTCATACCATTCTACTCTTCTGTGCTAAGGTATTCTACCGATGTAATGGTGCCCCGTCACTCGTTGAGATCGAAATTTTCGTCCACGAGAAGCATAATGTTTTGTGCCACAAATATGCATGGACTTCGCACTATTTCTGGGGCGTTACTCGCGTTGCTGGCGCGCTGTGATCTGATTGCGGTCCTGCCTTATTTTGGCTGACGTGTCGCGCTCTCGGCTTTCGGCCGCTGCAGCTCCCCTTTCCTTAGTTTGCTGCGCGCATCGAATAGCCGCTTTGTTGCTCTGTTGGCCCGGCCCGCGAATTCAACACTCGTTTCGATGGCATGACCGAGGCATCTCGACTACGGCTTCCTACTCTCTCCTGACTGCACACACATCCGCATGCCACGAGAAACGCCGCAGCGACCCCCCTCCTAAACGCAGATGTCAAGGCTGGTAACACAGCCGAGCACACTACAGGCAGTGCTCTCCAGTGTTGCCAGGGCTTTCGCCCGGCAACATTTGCTGTTTTAGTGCGCTAGCACTTATAGTGGTCATTCTGCCTGCCAGCCTGCCTCAAGCCTGTTTTCTGGCAGGCTGCTCACCTGCTCACCACACGCGTAATTAGTTTACATAAATAAAATTTATTCTCCCCCTCACCTGCCCACCGTGTGATGGGAACCTGCCCTCTGTGTCAGGCGGCAGCACATTTAATCATGAGAGGCCGCTCAGAGAGAGCAACCTGGGTCGCAACCCAAACCAAGCAACCCAAATCCCAACGATGGCGAGAGAGAGAGAGAGAGAAATACGAACGGAATGGACTGCTTTCTGGCCATCCAGAAAGCCGCTGCGGAGCCTCCCGAGTGGCTCTCGAGCCTAGAGCCGCTCTGTATGCTTCGTGAATTTTAGTATGACGAAGCCAGACTCATGCTGGCTGATCACGACAGTGTCGTATGTACATAGCGTTTTGTGTGTTTTTTGTTGAGTGGTTTTTGGTTAAACGTTATGGGCCAAAGCCAGGCAATAAAGAACAAAGGAAGGCAGGGAGGTTAACTAGGCTACGCCCGGTATGCTACCCTACACGTGGGAAGGGGAACGGAGGGAGAGATAGAAAGGGGCGAGAGTAAAGGGAGATGATCACTTTTCCACATGTCTGTTGGCCAATACTTGCAGGGCACACAGGGCACATACTGATTGTTCACAACCTTGCACTCAGTCCTGAGTACTTTAAGAACTTGAGAAGTGCCTTGAAAGCTGTCCTCTGCGATGAAGGCCTACTCCAAGGACCCAGAATCTTAGCTTCAGTAAGAGGCCGAGGGTCTAAGCGGCGGAGTGTTGCAGCCAGGAGGGCACGCTCACGCTGAAACCGAGGGCAGTTGCAAAGAAGGTGTTCTATTGTTTCGTCGCACCCACAGATCTCACACGCAGGAGAGTCTGCCATTGCGATTAAGTGGGAGTAGGCATTTGTGAACGCCACTCCCAGCCACAGGCGACACAGCAGCGTAACATCGCAGCGGGAGAGGCCGGACGGAGGATAGTTGAAGTAAGGGGTCTAGGCGGTGCAGACGGCATGCGGAGTTTCCAGGAGAAGACCATGACGCTAAAATCTCATTTCGGCCAAGCATTCGCAGATGTCTTGCTGCGTCGGCTCTTGTCAACGGTATCTGGACAATGTTGGCACTGCCGTGAGCCGACTGAGCTGCACCGTCAGCTGCGTCGTTTCCGACAATGCCACAGTGTCCCGGTATTCACTGGAAGACGATATCGTGACCCTCTTCCTGCGTCTGGTGTTGAAGATGTCTTAATTCGGCTAACGATGGCGACATCTGCAGTAGCACTTGCCTTGTGTGACTGCGCCATTGCTCACCTGCCCACGGGTGGCTTACTTGCCAAGGTGTAGCCGGTGGTAACCTGGCGAGAACCTGGGGCGCTGAGCCACTGCTCACCTGCCCATCGGGTGGCTCACTTGCCAAGTGTACCCGGTGGGCAGGTGCGCAGTGGCGCAGTGGCACAAGGCAGGTGATATGGCAGGCGTTGCCATGTCCTCCTTTCACTTTTGCATGAAAGAACCGACACACCAACAACCACCTTATCCTAGCAGAGCAGCGCAGCAACGAAAGACATTATGCCAGCGCACATGTCCGCATTTTGGACTGAGTACCTAAATAGGCTGACACTGTTTTTTTTTTCATTTCAAAAGGCCCGCCTTATCCCCTTTAATTTCCCGGAGTTCCAAGACAATGCAGCCGCCGTATACCCGACGTTTTATGATAAAGCGTTAGAACCTGATGTTCTCCATGCCTCTTCGCTACCTCTGTGGTAGATGGATTTTCTCTTTTCGCGCAAATTCGCCGTTTGGAATAAGAAAAAGAAAAGACTACAGGCTGGTTTCATCATTGAATACTAGCAGGGCTCGATGCTGAGGTCCACGTGTCCGCATGCGAATGTCTGGTGGGCATCTTGGGTGCCTAACGGGCACATTTCGAGCGCAAATAATTTTGTGCATAATTGTCTCTGTAATGGCAGGTCTTATTACGACATGAGTTTCTGGTGATGTAGTGGTGTGTGGTTCATGGCAGGGATGATATGGTTCCGTCTGTATTCCATTTAATTAGGACGGAAATTGCAGAGGCAATAAAGAAAGGACATCAAAGCCCGAACTGCAGTCAGAAAAGCAATGATGAGTAATTGTGTTGAGACAGGTATGAAATCAGACGGCAAGAATGGATTGCTGTACAAAAAAGGGGCAAAGATAAGCTACAGCGGGCAAAGCTCAACACGGAGCGGGAAAGGAAGCAATATATATATATATATATATATATATATATATATATATATATATATATATATATATATATATATATATATATATATATATATATATATATATATATATATATATATATATATATATATATAACCACATAAAAGTTTATTATCCCCTTTTCACCACCTCGAAGCAAAAATAAAATAAATGAAATCCCACCCACCACCACTTTCCACGAAATGCACCACCTCCCCAGGTATATACATGTCGGAAACTTAACACGAGAACATAATCACATATCTACACGCCAAACTTTGTAGCGTATGAAATAACACGCCACACTTAATTATAGAATTAACATATAGTTTTACTTTAGTATTATTTTACACTTACAGTGTTATTAGTTTTTATATTAAATTGCTTTATATTTTACAGTTGCAGTATTGTTTCTTTTTATTTTACACTAGTTATTTTATTTTGTAGTCTAGAGCATTACTATTTGTATTTTCTAGTAGTATTATCGAATGCTCTATTTCCGCAGTGGAGTTCTGCGGAAAGTATCCCTTTACGTGTACCCGTTTAGTACACGGGCGTTTTCGTACCCATTCTCCAACCTGGGTAACAACCTCCGAGGCCGGGTTACTAACCCGTGCATCCTGCCCAACACAGTCGCGGAACGCCATAGCCACTGTGCTACCACGAAGGGTAAGTACTATGGGCTTAAGGGTTGCCTTTATGTCTGTAAGGTCCAGCGATAGGTGCATTGATGCTCGTCTTATGCCGATGAGAGGCAAGTAGCTAGTTTTGGAGATACATTCATGGCGCACTTGTGTAGTGGTCAAGTGACGCACCCCTGCACTGGCAGGCGGCTGTTCCAAACATAGCCACCCGTAGGCTTATGCGACCCAGGTTTACCGTGACATCAATGTCACGTGACCATGACATTAACGCACCCACCGGTTACGCCGACGGCGACGAGAAAGCCAGGGGCGGGCTCCTAACAGCTATCACTGTAAAAACAATGGACCCGCTTAAGTCACGTTAAGAATTGAATGCGATACCAGTGGACTTCACATTTGTCACAGCTTCTGTTGCAACTTCTCTGTGTGTCTGCGTCGGTTTCTTTGTAAATGCCGGGAAACCAACCACCGTATTCGGACGCTGGCTGCAGTGGCAGGCATCCGCTATGTGGTGAAGGTGCCGACATGGGCATATATCACATTTTAACTCGACAGCGTTAGCCCCCCCCCCCCCCCCTCCCTCTCCGGGAAAAAAATTGTCCGGTGACGGCGACCGTTTGAAGCCTTGCAGCCGGAGCGGCCGGAGCAACCGGCAGCTCCCGTAGCCTACGTGGGCAAACATTAGGTTAAGTGACCCTGTGGCGTCATCTCAACCTGCCCGCCGGACTGTGAGCAAACTGACCACCGTGGTTGGTGGCAGTTAAATTAATAATTCGTCGCGAGGGGTTGCTCAAGCAGGGCAACGGTCTCACAAGCACACGAGTGGCAGCACCTGTCATCGCTGTGATGCAGAGAATGACGAATTCCGCATATATGTGGATTAACCCTAACCACTGAGCCACCGCGGCGGGTAACGGGTCAATCCACATATATGCGGGATTGGTCCTTCTCTGCATCACATTCATGGATCTCTGGGAGTACTCATATCACTCCTGGGGCAGCGGTGAAGCTACTCATCCGGAGTACCCGGGTTCGAACCCGACGGCGGCTGTGTTTCGATGGAGGCGAAACGCAAAGGCGCCCGTGTGCTGTGCGATGTCAGTGCACGTTAAAGATCCCCAGGTGGTCGAAATTATTCCGGAGCCCTCCACTATGGCCTCTTTCTTCCTTTCTTCTTTCACTCCCTCCTTTATCCCCTCCCTTATGGCGCGGTTCAAGTGTCCGCCGATATGTTAGACAGATACTGCGCCATTTCCTTTTCCCAAAAACCAATTCATTTCAGTGCAATATGGATTAACCCATTGACGCTATCGCGTCATACCTTCAAGACAAGCTTACGTGTCCCCTCCAGATTTTTTTTCTGATTTTTGATTCCGATTCTCTATCTAGGTTAATTGCTGTCTTGCAGCTAGGTTTCTCACAACCCGGTGGGCGGATAATGGTGACGTCGCAGGAGCTGCGACAGATGTGAAGTCTAATGCTGTAGCATTCGACTCTAAGGGAGATTTAAGCCTCTATATTAACTTTTTTGAAGGGCAGGGACAAAGGAGGCCACTTATGCTGTGCTTACCCTCTCCCATCCTCCTTTATACTTGGCTCCAAGCCTCCTATCGGCATAAGACGAGCATAAAAGCACCTATCGCGGAATTTTACAGACATAAAGGCAACCCTTAAGCCTATGGTACTTACCTTTCGTGGTAGCACAGTGGCTATGGCGTCCCGCGACTGTGTTGGGGCAGGATGCACGGGCTAGAAACCCGGCCTCCGAGGCTGTTACCCAGGTTGGAGAATGGGTACGAAGACGCCCGTATGCATAGCGCCATCTTTTCGGGCTAACCTGAGCTATTTATGTTAACTGCTGTGGCAGCCGCTAGATGGCACTATATGTAAAAAATACGTTGCCACTAGTCGTCTGCGCATTCTATTGTGAGTGAATGCGGAGAGATGGACGTCCACCTCGAACAGCGTGTAAACATAGAATTCTGTGTGAAGCGTGGCAAGACAGCCGCATAGACGTATGAGGTCCTTCGTGGCGCTTACTGCAACGAGACATTATCGCGGGCGCGAGTTTTCGAGGGGCACAAGAGGTTCGTTTCGGGGTGAACGTCGGTGGAAGACGACACAAGGCAGGGGCGCCCTTCAACCTCACGGAATGAAAATAACGTGGCTCGGATGAGGGAAATCGTACAGAAAGACAGCACCATTACAGTCTGCATACTGTCAGATGCTCTCGACATTAGTAAGACAACATGCCACCAAATTTTGCGTGAGAACTTGGGGAAACGAAAGCTGAATGCCAGACTTGTGCCGCACTCCCTCACACAGGACCAGAAGAACACGCGGGCATCAGTGAGCGCTGAATGCTCTCCGAGGCAGAGAAGGATGCTGCATCACTGCTAAGACGAAACATGGTGTTTTCAATACGATCCTCAAACAAAAAGGCAGAGTGCCAAATGGCGGTCCACAAGCTCTCCGGCGTCGAGAAAGGTGCGGCGACAGAAGACCAAAACAAAGAAGATGCTGATAGTTTTTTCGATGCCAGAGGTGTTGTACACCACGAGTTGGTCCCACAAATGCAGACGGTGAATCGGAAGTTTTATATCCGCGTGCTCCAACACATGCGTTAGGCGCTGCGATGCCGTCGCCCTGACTTAAGGGCATCTGGGCAATGGAGCCTTCTCTACGATAATGCGAGGCCGAACACTGCTCTCAGCGTGACAAAATTTCTCGCCAAGCATAGCATTACTGTACTTCCCCATCTGCTATACTCGCCTGACCTCTCCCCATGAAATTTTTTCCTGTTTCATCGTGTGAAGAGAGCCTTAAAAGGTCGCTGGATGGGGAGCGTGGAGGCCATTCACGACGCCACGTCAAAAGAGCTGACAGCCCTGCCTAAAGAACCGTTTTCCAACTGTTTCCAAGACCTCAAGAAGCGTTGGAAGTTGTGTATAGACTGCAAGGGAGACTATTTCGGAGGGGTGCTGCACAAGTGGTTTCAATGTTAAACGCATTTTTTAATAGACTCAGTCTCGGAACTTTACGGACAAAGGTTGTATGTATAATGTCGTGTTAATCTTCCGTTATGTATATTCCTGGGGAGGTGGTGCATTTCGTGGAAAGTGGTGGTGGGCGGGATTTGATATATCGGTGCGTATTGTTTTTTTTTTGTGACCATTTATTTTTTACTCTTATGCGACGGGGGAAATAAACATTTATTACGGGAAAGTTTTTTTATGCCTTTCCCTCTCCTTGTTCAGATGAGCCCCCAGCAGCTTATTTTTGCCCCTGTTTCGCACATTTATCCATTCTTGTGGTCTCATTTCATACTTGTATTAATGTAATTACTCACCTTTCCTTTTCTGACTGCATTTCCGGCTTTGATGTGCTTTCGGTAATGCGCCTACAATTTCAGTCCAAATGAAATGAGCCGCTGCGGTGTCTCACTTGTTATGGTGCTCGGCTGCTGGCCTGAAAGACGCCGGTTCGATCCCAACCGCGGCTTTCGAATATCGATTGAGGCGAAATGCTAGAGGACCGAGTACTGTGAGTCGTCAGTGCACGTTAAAGAACCCCAAGCGGTCGAAATCACCTGGAGCCCTCCACAACGGCGCCTCTCATAGCCTTTAGGCGCTTTGGGACGTTAAACCCCACAAAACCAAACCAAGCAAATGGAATTCGGATGGAATCACATCATCGCCGCCGTGTACAACAGATCACAATAAACTCCTGCCATAACCATATAATACCTGCCATTATAGGCACAATTATACATAAAACTGTTCGTGCTTGGAATGTGTGCCCTTTAGGTACAAAAGCCGTCAGGCAAAAATTCGCATGGGGACACAGTGTCCTCAGCATCGAGCCCTGCTAGCATTCAATAAGGAAACTAGCCAGTTCCTCTTCCTTAATTTTACGTTAAACGAAGAATCTGCGCCATAAAAGAAAAGCCATCAAACACAGAGGAGGTGAAGAGGCATGGAGAACATGGGGGTTCTTACGCTATCGCCGAAATGGTCGGGTAGGGATGCTGCATTCTCTTCGGGACAACGCGAACTATAGGGAGACGAGGCGAGCTGAATGAAAAGAAAAGCGTCAGATGTTCAGTATTGTCACAGCATTATTACTTTTTATTTAATATTTGTTATTTATAGTCAGAGCATTACTCGTAGTGCTACTTGTATTTTGGTAGTAGTATTATTGAATGCTCTATTTCCGCAGTGGAGTTCTACGGAAAGTGTTCCTTTACGTGTACCCGTTTAGTACACGGGCGTTTTCGTACCCATTCTCCAACCTGGGTAACAACCTCCGAGGCCGGTTGTCTAGCCCGTGCATCCTGCCCAACACAGTCGCGGAACGCCATAGCCACTGTGCTACCTCGAAGGGTAAGTACCATGGGCTTAGGGGTTGCCTTTATGTCTGTAATTAAGGTCCAGCGACACACACACACACACACACACACACACACACACACACACACACACACACACACACACACACACACACACACACACACACACACACACACACACACACACACACACACACACACACACACACACACACACACACACACACACACACACACACACACACACACACACACACACACACACACACACACACACACACACACACACACACACACACACACACACACACACACACACACACACACACACACACACACACACACACACACACACACACACACACACACACACACACACACACACACACACACACACACACACACACACACACACACACACACACACACACACACACACACACACACACACACACACACACACACACACACACACACACACACACACACACACACACACACACACACACACACACACACACACACACACACACACACACACACACACACACACACACACACACACACACACACACACACACACACACACACACACACACACACACACACACACACACACACACACACACACACACACACACACACACACACACACACACACACACACACACACACACACACACACACACACACACACACACACACACACACACACACACACACACACACACACACACACACACACACACACACACACACACACACACACACACACACACACACACACACACACACACACACACACACACACACACACACACACACACACACACACAGATCAGTCGGTGCAAGTCCAGGTTTGCGCAACTTTTTACTTCGCCCGCTGCCGGTTTTTGGCGCTGGCGCCTTGCGCTAATTTTTCTCCTCCAAATGGAGCTTCCTCACTCTTCAAAACATTTGAATTGAAACGCGAGAGCGTGCATGCCGCGACCCACTGTCAGGAAAAATTTTCTCGCTGGAAAAGAAGCGAGTGCAGTGCAATACGTGTTGTTTGCAGATCAAAGCAAATGTTTCGTAATAATAATAATTGGTTTTTGGTGGAAAGGAAATGGCGCAGTATCTGTCTCATATATCGTTGGACACCTGAACCGCGCCGTAAGGGAAGGGATAAAGGAGGGAGTGAAAGAAGAGAGGAACAAATAGGTCCGTAGTGGAGGGCTCCGGAATAATTTCGACCACCTGGGGATCTTTAACGTGCACTGACATCGCACAGCACACGGGCGCCCTAGCGTTTTTCCTCCATAAAAACAAATACAGTGAGCCGTGCAGTGCAAGCGGCAAGCATGATTTCGAGAGCCTTGAATCTTTGTTTAGCAGTCGCTAACCTTGAAGAATGTGTGCTGCTGCTTAAGGAGCCGAGACAAACGCGCAACGCTCACAGCTTTTTTTTTTTTTCACGTGCATTGCTGCGATTTTAAGGAGTGCGCCGGAAGAGGTCAAGGCACTGCTCGGTGCACATTCGCGCTTAGACGGAGTCGCGCCCGCCTGCCTCGAAACGATGATGGAGGAGTCTAATAAGGCAGTGACTGCGAAACGACTGCGATCCACGCACTTTCCGGGAGCTGCAGTGCCCTTGAATGTGTACCCAGCAGTGTTCCGCAGAATTTATTCGATGAGTGCAAAGCTGCACTGAAGCCTGACACTTTCGAAACGCTGCGGCTGACGTTTCTACCTTCGCTTCGTGCGTCATTTTTTTCCAGAGACACTGTCGTCACGCTCTATGCTCAGGGGGTGCGCTTTGAAAGAAAAGAAAGTTGCCCGCTTGCCTGGAAAGAGACACAGAAATGAACGCGGGCATGTGTTCTTTCGAGTAAGCCTTAAACGGCTCCCCGGCCTGCAGTGACGCGGTTCGGTGTGCTCAGAACTTCGTCTTAAGAGCATGTCACGCAGATCGGACATGCTTTCAATTTCATTTTGCTTCCTGCTGTGGGTGCGCAGACGACACTACACGCACATACACCATTTCTAGTTTCGGGTCTATCTTCAGTTATCGCCTGCTTTTATTGCGTCCGCCTTGCATATCGACTACACGAACAATGTTCATGAACTCATAGATACCTTCTCATATTGAAGAAACTACGCTTTTCCTCATGGTGAACAATCATAAATCTCCGGTATATTATTCTCCCGTGAATAAGCCCCAGGAGCTGATTGGTGTTGAAGTGTAGTGTTTGTAAACCTGACGCATGACTGCAGCTTTAGACCCACGCGCAGACCACTACGTCTCATCTTGCACTACATCTTCACATACTCAACCCTTCGCCATATATGGTTCACCGTATTCAGTTTGTCTCGTTTGCTTGCAAGGAATGCGAAACTCACTTCCCTCACCTTCAGGAGAAACGAAAGGAGAAGTGGGAGCGGCTATTCTGTACCGTGACTTGTCACCATTAGCTTTGTACAAGGCACCCTGGCCAATCCCCCACTGTGGGTATGTGCCACTCCAACAGAGGACAACATCAACAACAACAACCTTTTCATGCAACACACTGCAGATAGCAAGTTTGCTCACGATAACCAGACGTAACATGAGGTTTGGAAAGCTCCGCTGCCATGACGAAATGTGTGAGGGGCAGTTTGGAGATGAAATAGTATTTAAAACTGAAGAGCAGGTTCAGCTCTCCAATTTTGCCAACCAGACGGTCTTTCGCCTGGACGGCTCGCGTCGCAAGGAGATGCCGCTGCAAATGGCAAGCGCTCTGTGCTCACGCGCGTACTCTTGTGCGTTTCTTTACTGCGCTGTCCTGCATGGATCGCTGAAAGACCGCCACGTCGCCGCTCTCATGATAGTACTAATAAATAGAAGGGGACACTTAAGCTCCATCTTAAGGGTATCACGCAGTAGTGTTATATGTTAAAGGGACACTGAGGAGAAATTGAAGTTGGCTTGTATCGATAGAATACCAGCTCCTGACCACAAAAACGACACTCTTACTGAAAACAAAGCTCTTGTAAGGTAGAAAAAAGCAAGAACCAAAATACAGGTGTCGCCGCCACAGGCCAATCTCGCAAGTACAAGCGTGATGACTGCCTAGGACAAGAGGCGCCACCTTGAAGGAATTTTCCTTACTTCATGGAAGCCACGAATCTCTGAGGCTGGCAAAGGAACGTAGCGCACCGCACCGCTAGCCGTCAGAAATCACGGAGTCTGCGTTTACGTCACGTATCACGTCACTCCGTTCTAAGACGTCATAAGAGTTGCCGTGGCATCATAAGAGTTCCCTGAGTTTGAATCAGAGCGGCGAGAAAAATTTTTCATCTTCGAATCCAAATTTCTTTGAAATAAATGCATCTTTCGCGCCCGGACAAGCGGCAACAAAGCCATGAAATGCCGAACTATCAGATTTTGCTAACAAAAAAAAATGATAGAGTTCTCCTCAGTGTCCCTTTAATGCCATGATATATGCGGAATTGGCCATTCTCTGCTTTACAGTCATAGATCCCCGGGTGTCCTCATACCCCTCCTGGCGCAGTGGCGCAGCGGTTGAGCGATACTCAAATTCCTCTTCCCGAGCTACCTCTCGCGACCAATCAGTGACTTAACTGCCACCTGCCACGGTGGCCAGTTTGCTCACAATCCAGTGGGCAGGTTGCCACCTGCCACCTAGGTCGGTTCTTTGGGTGATTTTTCGTGGATTTCTCGCTCACGACCAACGACGCCGACGACGGCGCCCGCTTTCCCGAAACACGGGTTCCTTAACGCTGTCGCGTTAAGATTGGAGAACTGTACCTCACATCACGTCACTTGGTCAGTGCAGATTGGTATGTCACGTCGTGTCACGTTTAAATAACGCAGCAAGACGAAGACCAAAGAGGTGTTTGACAGCTGCCGCATCTCGCGAGAGCAGGCACAAGAAAGCGAGGCAGAAACACTTAACGAGGTCGAGGCTGCGGAGAAAACAGAGGACTGGAATTCACGAAGGAGCGCAGTGGCCGCGGCAGTGAAGACGGCAGGTATTCGTTAACGGCCCGTATACGGCTGGCATGGATGTGCGCTTATGTAACGACCAAGAGACTCCAAAGTCAAGGGACCGGCTCGTTGCCTTTCCCTGTGTTTTACGACCGGAGATTTCGTTTTCTCTTCGACGCGCGCATCTCCCCGGCAAAATGACCTGCACAGACAGCGCGCGCCGGCCGAAGCTCCAGTGGCTTCCAGCGTAGTACAGGGGAGGTAGACGAGGAGAGCGCCGTGTCTTGAGGGCCAGCGTTGCGCGCCGGGCCGGTGATCGTAGCGCACGTGGCGTACATGCCCTAAGGTGTTGCCGGAAGACGAAGGGCCGTTTCTTCCGCCGGCACTGCTGCGAGCAGCAGAGCGAGCCCAGCCAAGCGTCTCTCCCGGTCGACCGGCCGCCCCGTCCGGCCCGGCGAGTCGCCGCCGCACAACAGCAGCAGCAGCGGCGCCGAGTTTTTTCGCCGGCTGTGGAGGGTGCGCGTGGACGACGCACCAGGAAGCTCGTCTCGGTGGCCGCACCACGCGATCACCGCCGCGCTCCGTCGTCCACCTTGTCCCTCACCGCACGCACATGGCACAGCGCGGGCAGCTTCCGCGGCTGCTGCCGCTGCCTGGCGCCCCTCAAGAAACCAGAACAGAAAGGAAGGGATCGGAGTGAGGCAGGGGAAGAAATTGGGTTCTGGCCGGACGCGGCCAATGTATATAGCGACACGGGCCGAAATAGCACCTTCGGACCGTCCTTTGTTGTCGGAACATCTTGGGCGGCGACGACAACAATGCAGTCAGCGCGCACCACGCGGTGGGCCACTTGTGTCCCTGCGTGATGTTTGTATTGCTGGTCCAGATGTGCACGGACAATGGTTGGGAACGGCGCCGTATTCTTTGTGTGTCTTCTCTTTCGGGACCTGGCAGTTAGGACGACCGAAGATTGTGCGGAAAGGAGACCATGAGCGAGGCATCTGGAGTAGCTGTCCTCATACACAGAGGGAAAAGGAAGGAGGCTGTTAATAGCATGCTCGCTTGGATGGTTTCATTAATGCCAAATGTGCATAAAAGCCTCATTTTCTTGAGTGTGTGGCGTGTGTGGGGGGAGGGGGCAACTCCGATCTATAGCAGTAAGCAGGCGTTGAGCCTGAGCAGAAGTGCCCTTCTCAAAAACTACTTTCCAGGCAGCCATCATTTCCATCCGCACGAATACGCAAAAGAAGACAGTAGATTTTTGCGGAGCAATGCCTATTGATGAGCGCTTTTCGCACCGGCGTGTGACGGCATAATGTGACACGGCCTTGAGACGTTACGTTGTTAACAAAAGGAGCAAAACACTGCGAAAGTTAATGGCTTCCTGGGTCTCCGCCTTTTGCTCCGCAGCCAGCCGATCGCTCTATCTTCAAATTTTGTTTTCCTTTCGTGGCAGGCTCGCCAGCGAATTCGCGTGCGCAAAACACACTACGTAGCAGAAAATGGGAAAAACCGAAATAAACGCAATCCTGCTCTTGAGGTTCCCATGGCAGAACTATAGCTGTTGGATGGCTAACGCGTGACAGCTTTTTGTGCGTGCGCTGCCAGCTCCCCGCACAGCCAAAAAGACATCGTCTAGATCCGGAAGCTTATCTATACAGACCGTCAATCGTAACATTGCCCGAGTGGTGAAACTTCGTGCTTTTTTGTAATAGCGAAGTACTATAGTGCGGACGCAGACCGGAGAAGGCGGGTGCCTACTACGCATGCGCAGTTAAGGCCGCGCGCCCTCTTTTGGTCACTCTGGGAATGAGTCAACAACTGGAATAAGTTGCAGCGCGGCCGTGCGGCTGCGATGAAACTCTCGCTTCTGGAGCAACGAAGCATTACGAGGCGAGCTCACGTATCCCATTGCGTTCGCTTTGTCGACCTATGTTGACGTCTAAGCCGCACACCATCTGGAATGCGCGTTGGCCAGCATTCATCGTTAAAGGACCACGGTAGCGCCTCTTCAGCCGTAATGAAAGGCTACCAATGGATGATCGACGCAATAGAACCATTACAGTGGAACTCATTAATACGGGAGTGTTAATTTGTTTGCAAGGCATTCGCGGGGTACATTGTGTGTCACACGCTAGTCAGCAGCCCTTTTGACCACCTAAGTCAGTGTTCTCCACCTATGAATGGCCAAAGTTGCACCCATCTGTCTCGCGATTGAAGGCGATCTGCTGGATTACAAGCGATAGTAAGGCGTTTAATTTTATTTAAATGACTGAGCAGTGAAAAGCTGCCGCTGCCAGGTGACGTCCATGCACTGCCTCTCCCACTGATGACTGCATGCCTTTCACCAGCCGCGATCACCACATCCC
The DNA here is from genome assembly GCA_030143305.2 of Amblyomma americanum. Lineage (NCBI taxonomy): Eukaryota > Metazoa > Arthropoda > Arachnida > Ixodida > Ixodidae > Amblyomma > Amblyomma americanum. The sequence continues at coordinate 31,931 of JARKHS020016634.1, forward strand.
AGCAAAGTTGCGAGGGTACTGTTTCTGGGGCATTTTAGCACTGCGTAGCGTCGCCCAATTTCATCCAGTCGAGCGATACGTGACGTGATGCGACATGTGAAACATTACGTGACGGGACACATACGTCAAGCGGGGCGCCACATTTAGTAAATAGAGTCCGAAGTGTGGCCTAGTCCGTGAGCATCCGCCTTCGCATTCGGGAGGTGCTGGGTTCGATCCCCAGTGCCTCCGGGCACCCACCGGTTTCTTAATGGGTGCAAGATTTCCCCGGCCTGGTACTCAGCCCTTCTACAGGGTGAGGTGCTTGGGAAAAGGGTCTTCGACCAAACCGTTGGCTTCACGGATCAGAGATAAGTTCCGCCGTCAAGCAACCCTAAATGCGCCTCGTGCGGCAGAAGCCCCAACTTGCCCTTTTTTCTACCGCACAAGGCGCATTTAGGGTTTGCTGGCGCCGGAACCAGTCACTGGCCCGTCAACACAACGGTTTGGTCTAAGACCGTTTTCCCAAGCATTTCACTCCGGAAAAGCTGAGCACCAGGCCGGGGAAATCTTGTACCATACATTGAGAAACCGGTCAGTAACCGGTGACACTGGGGATCGAACCCAGCGCCTCCCGAATGCGAGGCGGATGCTCTACCACAAGGCCACCGCTTCGGTACCGTGGCACAACGCCTTCGTAGTTGTCTCTCGTGTTGTCTCCCGTTGAGTTGTGCGTCTTAACTGCACAGCAAAGGCACGCGCAAGCAACTTTTCGCATTGCCCCGGCTGACTCTTTGCTGCTCCCAGCAGCGTTCCACTTCCCTTGAAGTCCATTTTTTTTAGCTCGAAGAGACCAAAAGTTATCGTTTCTCATAATCAAATATCCGTCGAAAACCAATTTAATTCGACCTTTTCCTGAAATGTACGCTGCTCAGCTCCCGTCGCTTAAAGTGAACAGCTTAAATTAAAGCGATGGTAGCCTCGAAGAGGTTGCTATGAGAGATAGATGACAGAGGCCATCACCTAGATATTTACTCCTTTCAGGCTACCATCTGCTCTTGTAACTACACGATTGCTGCTGAGTTATTCTGGTCAGCCTAGGCCAGCATTTCTGCGTCACCTTTATTATACCTATGGACCACTTTGTCCTCTTTTTCGAGATTTTGGGGACGTGAGAGCAGTGAAAGGAGAGAACTGAAGAAAACTGGTCATGAGGAATGGAAAGGGGCAGTACATGTAACTGTCTCACTCATGGTGGGACCTCAACCACGCTATGAGTAAAGGGGTGGAGGAGGGAGTGACCTAAGTGGTTCTTTAACAAGCACTGACTTCGCGCAGCACACTGAAATTAGTAAGTAGTAATTGGTTTTTGGGGAAAGTAAATGGCGCAGTATCTGTGTCATATATCGTTGGACACCTGAACCGCGCCGTAAGGGAAGGGATAAAGGAAGGAGTGAAAGAAGAAGGGAAGAAAGAGGTGCCGTAGCGGAGGGCTCCGGAATAATTTCGACCACCTGGGGATTTTTAACGTGCACTGACATCGCGCAGCACACGGGCGCCTTAGCGTTTTGCGTCCATAAAAACGCAGCCGCCGCGGTCGGGTTCGAACCCGGGAACTCCGGATCGAAATTGCGCACTGAAATTGAAATTGGTTTTTGGGCAAAGGAAATGGAGCAGTATCTGTCTCACATCTCGGCGGACACCTGAACCGCGCCGTAAGGGAAGGGATAAAGGAGGGAGTGAAAGAAGAAAGGAAGAAAGAGGTGCCGTACTGGAGGGCTCCGGAATGGCGCATTTTGCATTTCGCTCTCGTCGAAACGCGGTCGCCGCTGTCGGGATCTCATGCCTCGTCCTTGTGCTCAGCTAGCGTTCTAAAAAAAAGAAATTACAACCTAATCAGTGCTAGGCCCGGATTTCCCAACTCCATGAAATGGAGTAGTAAGTATTCCGTTATGCACCAGGTACCTTCTCGTAGCGCACTGAGCACCCATGGAGGCCCATGTATTCTTCAAGGCATGTCAAGGCTATCATCTATTCTTGTGAATACATGGATGCTCCTTTGTCATCTAGATCAGTTTGGGCCTGTGTTTCTCTGCCACCTTCATGCCAGTCAGTCACAACAATTTTTACCTGGAACCAGATTAAGGCCCCTGAATGTGGGCCACCTGCTCGGCTAGAGCTCGCCGATTATCCAGCACTGTCGAGTTTAGCCATGCGCTCCGTGCCGAGTTCTACGGCGTTCAAGTTGTCAATACCTGCTACCGGTTAAAGGAAGTCTGACACGTTCTTTTTCTTTTGTGTGGCACCGGCATAGCAGCTTATGCGGCATCGTCATCGCCATCAGCTAGGCACGCCGCCATTTATTAATATTGATTTTTTCTGAAACGGCCAAGACAATTTTGCAAAAATATCGATTGTTTAGCTGGGCGGAGCCTGAAATAGAAAATTGCGGGGGCAAGGAGGCGTGTCGATTTTGAGGGGGGCGAGCTCTGATAAAAGTAGCTTTGAAATTTTTCGGTTGCAGCTTATTTCTTCTTTTAGATAATGACCTCAAAAATTAGCAAACAATTATTTCCAGCCCGAAGTTTGTTGAAATTTTAGAAGAAAGAATAAACTTTAGAAATTAACAAACGTAACTGGACGAACTCTACGCCAAGCGCAACTTTTCTGTAAAAATTTTCATTAATCAATTCCCACTATATTTCAAGTTATATTTAAACCAAGATGGAAAAAAAAAACAGCAGTGTGAGTAATCACGGGAATTCACTTCTTCGCGTGATCAAGAAGACTTTGTGCTTCGAAATATTTTTCAGACCTAATACTTGAAGATCCGTTCTTCCCAATTATCAGACAATGACATATAAAAAAAATATTGTCTAAATAGAAGATATTGACCAGCCACCCACTGCACGCTCTTTTTCTGAAATCGCCCATCAGACGGGAGATCCTGGTTATATGTATCATCATCATCACCATCATCATCATCATCATCATCGTCGTAATTTTTTCTTAAGGACCTCTAGGTGGGGCATTACATAAAGATGGAGCAAAAAACAATACCACAAGCAACACTAACATTTGGGATATAACAGTGAAGAAGGAAAACAAATTTTAAAAGGTCATTAAATAACGAAACTGTGAATGAACAATCACAAATACACTGTAGCGATCGCGCAATATCAGGAACAGCAAAACGGGAACACTGTCTGTATGCATAAATACTGCAAAGGGAGGTTCAACAACTTGGAAAAATGTAATTAGTGCAGAGGTGGTACAAAAGTGACGGGCTGAAAGTGGGACTAAGGATGAAGGTAGCACAAGAGCAGGTTTTAGTGGACGGAATTTTAGTGGACTTCAAGGCAAGAAAGTAAGAGGTAGCTTCTATTTTGCTATCTGTCAATGACGTAAAAAAAGGGGGGGGGGGGGATCTGCAAGCTGCTCAAAGAACTCTTTCTTGCGATTAAAATGACCGTTTAGGACGAGGTGCACTAGAGTTAACAGTACACACGTCTGGCCGAGATATAATTTCTCTCACTTTAAGACAACTGCGTGACCGCTGAATGGATTGAAAGTACAAAGATACAGTTTAGGTGCGTATGTTTCCGTTGTAGGAGGCCCAGAGACGCCGTCGAGAGACATCCAAGGGGGAGCCAGTTTTTCTCAGTCGCGGGAACTGCCTCGAGCTGCTCATTTCAGAGTATCGTGTGAAGGGAACCTATTCACTCACAAACTGACGCCGAGCGCAGCAGCGGCTAGATGTCGAGGGTCAACTTGAGAGTGCAGAGATCCACTTGAACAACATTGTCATTGGGCAGCACAGACAAAGGGGAGAGTTTTGAGTCGCGGCGTACTATGATGCACCGCTCGGTCCCTTCACTCCCGCTGAATTCACAGCGCGAAATACACAAGGGCGATAGACACAAAAACAATAGAGACTGGCGCCTACTTTTCCGTCTGACGTTTTTGTGTCTATCGTCCTCGTGTATTTCGCGCTGTGAAGTCAACACGAACGGCCACTAACTTGACCAAACGAGAATTCTGGCCCCTTTACTGACTGGCGCCACGAAGCGGTCATACTGGTTAGCGGACATATGCACAAGCCTGATTTAGGGTAGCTACCTGTTCTCACTGCCCTTTGTCGTTTGAGCTCTAAACACCACCTCCCGAATAAAAGACAATTTCTTCAAGTCCCCAAGTTGTGACACTAAAAAGAAGCTGAAGCCTTTGACCCCTGTGAGGTCAAGGCCACGTTTGGCCAGCTTGCTACTCTGGTGGAGATTGACTGCAAAACCCTTAGTCGCTGGTTCCAGCGGCTCTTGTTTAGTGTGGACCGCTTGCATGTTTTATTTCTCCCGTGCCTTCACCTTATGCGGATTTATGGGCTACTGCTAATGGGGGCAGTACAATTCACACAAGGGAATTTCTGAACTTCATGGCGGAAAATGTAAGCCAGAGTGGTTTTCCCATTGCTAATTTCTCTGCTGGCGGAATGAGGGCGGAAAGGTGGTGGTAGCGTACCCTCTCTCCACTCTCCTTTCTTATATCTGCCCGTGGTCGTGACGTCGTAAATGAATGCATGCCAACGATTCCTGTTGGCGCTGATTGCCGTAGTTGAAAGCGCCGCCTGACCGAGGTTAAGCCGTCTTGTCACACAAAGAAACGCTTTTACACTCTTCAGCGCGTACGGCGGGCAAAGCGGTTTCGGAACGAACGCTGTTTACAGACTCGCTCCGCTTTGGGAGGTCTCCGAAGCCTCGGAAGAATCAACAGTAGAGATGGAAAGAAGGGGGACATGTCAGCACGCGCACATATTCGGCCGAAAGCGCTTGCGTCGCGCGCACATTCCAAAAACGCGAAAACCTTCAACTGGCCACGCATACGCACGCCTTTTAATTCCGCACGCTATTTTCTCGCCGTCGAGCTGCTCTCTTTCTCTAAGCGGCGTGTGTGGGCGCGCTTTCATTCCTGCCGACGTCGTCGCTTGTCTGGGCGCGAAGGTCCGGTTCTAGGCGGAGAATGCGCGACAGAAAAAGCGGCGTTGCCGAAAGCGTGCACTGAGGCCGGCAAAGCACGCTACAGCCTTACAGGTAAGCCCGCAGCCAAGAGGCACGACGACGCATCTGGCGAAGCCAACCAGCAAGGCAGACGCGAAGCGACGGTCGACGATCGTCGAGCGTGCCCACGCGAAAGAGTGAAAAAAGAAAACAAGAAAAGAAAGTAGAGAAAGAAAGAGGAAAAAGAGTCAAAGCGGCGAGCTCCGACTGCGAGAGTGGACTAAATGCAAACAGCTGGAGGGACAAAAAGCTCGAAAGGAGCGGAAAACATACAAAAAAAAGAGGAGAGAGAGAAAGGAAATAAAGTAAAAAGTTAAGGGGAAAGCCAAGAAGAAGAGTGGAAGGGGGCGGGTAATTTCACTCCCCCGCTTACTCTGCCCGCGCATAAGCGTTGGAATAGCGCGTCTCTTTCACCGTCGTATGGACCTACCCGAGACGGGTATGAAAGCACGGCGCTGCCGGAGCATCGGGGCTAATGCTCGGCGCACGCTTCGGCATCACGCGCAGCGTCCCCGACGCCACTTCGTGCAAAACTCGGCGAGGGTCGACGGTCTGACTGCTGGATGCTTGGCTGGTTGGCCGGCAGAAGGCACGGACTGTTTTGCTTGATGGTCGCAGGCGCGCCATACAGTCCCTGCGCGCGCCCGGCAGTGTTGAGCTCCTCGCATTCTGTGTATGCGATGTTGGTGCGTAACAGGAGATAACCCTTTTCACGGCCGCTTGCTCGGTTGGTCGAGACTTGGCGAGGGAAGGTGAGGCCTTTGTAGAGGTGGTCGTGCCGTGTCGCCTAGAGGACACGCTGTTTCTTGTGTGTTTGTTTTTCTTTACATGTGGGGACTACGAAATCGCGACGTTCGAAGTTAAGAAGCTTTATGGGTGTGTTTGGGAGCGCCCGAGAGTCTTGTGTGCATGTGCTCCGCTTCATCTCTTATCACCATCACCTGGAGTAGCCTGCCAGGACCATGCAAACAACTCCAGTAATCTTTTTTAAATATTCCTCTTAAACGCAAGCCATGACGAAACTTGTGAAGGCGGGGTTACAGAAATGTGTCCAACGTCTTCTTTCGCTCCGCAGGTCTTCCCAGGAGGACGCGGTACCCCCTACAACAATGTGTGATGAGTTTATGATTTAAAAGCAAATTATTTTGGACATCACACTCAACTGGTCATTGTGACAACAGAACACACTCATCAATGATGCATTTCTGCATGGTTTATGATGTACAAAAACAAAATAAAAATAAAAAGTGATTTTTTTCTAACAACATCACAAAGTAATGCTCTCTTAAAAATAGTTTAAACATCCACCGAACCACTATGTGTGCAACTTCCCCTGGAACGGGAAAGTAACACTCCAAGAACAGACCCCGCCAATAATTAGAGCAAACCGCTTCCTTCGGCACCCCTTAAAGGAGCAAGCCACTTTCCGTGCACAGTTTATTCAATGGAACTTACGTCCTCGTCTTGAAGAGTACGTGTGTGATACTTGAGCACGAGTGTAAGAGAGTTAACCCTGGTAGGGTGATTGTTGCGCTCAGGTCCCTCCAATATGGACAGGAACAGTTTTAGTTTTCAATTAATTATTGCTGCATAATTATCTGTAACAAGCCGAATCTTTCCTGCTTTGAAAGCAGTTTTCCTCTTGGCGTATAATATCCAGAAATCATTTTCAAATGACCAAAAAATTCGCCTTTTTGTGAAAACCGGTTGTTCATAATGAATGGACTTGTACGTCCGAATGCTGTGCAGACAAACCATGCATACCCGACTGTAGACAAGTAGCAAAAGTCTTCTTCCACGAGTCTTTAAAACGCGCGTTGCCTGGGAAAGCCTCTTCAGAATAAGCGCACTTTTCTTCGTCATCTGAGCAAGAGGCCTGTTAACTAGAAGTGGAACGAAGCGGAGGGCGACATATTTATTTATTTATTTATTTATTTATTTATTTATTTATTTATTTATTTATTTATTTATTTATTTATTTATTTATTCAAATACCCTAAAGTCCCTCTTGGAAGAGGGTATTACATAGGGGGGGCACACGAAACACACTAATACGCAAACACCAATATTGGTAGTGGATTAAAGTTCGAATGAAGATAAGAATAAAGTGTGAAAATTGAAACACTGGGGGTTCAAGGATAACACAAAAAGAGAAAAAAACTGCAATACAATGTCGAACAAGATGCAAAGGTATTAAAAAGCCCTGAAAAAAAAAAGCTAACACCAAAAACGCACAGAGACGTCAAATTCAGATATGAGTCCACAGCATTTGATGAAATTGATCGGTGTTAACTTCAGTGGCAATATCTGATGGTAGGTTATTCCAGTCAACTATGGTTTTGGGGATGAATGATTGTGCGTAATGGGCCGAGGGGCATGCTGGGCGTTTGACTTTGCAGGGGTGATCACGGCGAGGAAAAATGACAGGGGGTGACTGAAAGAAGTCGTCGCGCAAACGATCATGATGATAAAGTTTGTGAAAAAGAGATAGGCGGGCGTGTTTCCGTCGTAGTGATAGCGGATGCAGATCAGCACGAATTTTTAAAGATGTAACACTAAAGTACGGAGAATAATCTGAAAAAATGAAGCGAGCAGCACGGCTTTGCGGGGATTCAATGTTACGTATAATGTATTCCTGGCTCGGTTCCCATATGGCACATGCATATTCAATTTTCGGCCCGATTAACGTGGTGTACACGAGTTTTTTTAGGTGTGAAGGCGCTTGCTTTAGTCTGTGTTTCATGATTCCGAAAGTACGGTTAGCAGATGCAAGAGTAACGTTGATGTGATGATGCCATATTAGATCCGATTGCAAGTTGATTCCTAAGTGTTTGTACGTGGTAGTAAGTTCGACAACATTGTTACCTATAAAGTATGAAGTTGGAATACGGGAAGAGGAGTGTGTAAATGACATGCACTTAGTTTTAGTATGATTTAGGGTCATTTGCCAGTCTGAACACCATCTGTTTATTGCATTGAGGTCTGACTGCAATGCTTAATGGTCAGTGTCAGTAGAAATGGTACGGTAAATTACGCAATCATCGGCGAACAGTCTTACTCTGGACGACATGCAGTTAGGCAACTCATTAATATAAATTAGAAAAAGCAAAGGGCCAAGCACGCTCCCTTGTGGAACGCCGGACGTGACAGGAATAAAATAGGAGTTGTAATGATTAATATTTGTGAATTGAGTTCGAAATGACAAGAAATCCTTTATCCATGCAATGACTTGTGCGTCAATGTTAAAATGTTTTAGTTTCAGTAGTAGCCTGTGGTGAGGAACGCGGTCAAAAGCTTTGGAAAAATCTAAGAATATCGCGTCGACTTGGTTGCCAGCGTCAATACATGAAAGCAAGTCATTAGTAAACCCTGCAAGTTGCCCATCGCATGAAAATCCCTTGCGAAAGCCGTGCTGGTATTTGAAGATTATGTTATGTTCTTCTAAGTATTTAATGATTTGAGAATGTATGACATGTTCCAGTAGTTTGCAAACGGTGCTAGTTAACGAAATAGGCCGGGAGTTAAGCGGCGATGAGCGATCGCCAGATTTAAAAATTGGTATGACCTTGGCTGTACGCCAATCATTAGGAATTTGGCCGGGTGACAATGACTGTGAAAAAAGAGCGCACAAGATTCCCGAAATACTTTGCGATGTGCTTTTAAGCAACTTGTTGTTGAACCCAACGTGGTCAGATGCAGATGATACCTTACGATTATTAAGTAGTGATATGATACCGGACTCGGTAATATTTATCTGCGGCATGATGATATCGGAAAGTGTACCTCTGTTTGGGCATGAAGTGACGTCCTCGCGGGTGAACACAGTCGAGAATGCATTGTTTAATATTTGTGCACACTTTGACTCGGGAACAGTGGCGCCTGTGGGATCGGTAAGCACAACGTCAGGGTGATTGCTTGGATTTATTACTTGCCAAAATTTACGAGGATTGTTAGTCAGCGTAGATGACAGGTCGTGGTTGAAAAAGTGACGACGACTGGATTTAAGTAACTCTCGGTATTCTTTGTCGCACTGTTTGTATTTAAGCCACGATGGAGCAAGACTGGATTTCTGGGCTTGCCTGTACAATCGCTTTTTTTTTTGTTTAGACGCCGAAGTTGCTTGTTGAACCATGGCGTAGAGCTCCTACTCCTAATTGTTATGGACGGTATATACTTGCTAACGACGTCAGTAAACATATTTTTGAACGCGACCCAGTTTTCTTCAACTGTACGGGACAAGAAGTCATTAAGAAACTGGTCTGCAAAAAGAGATCATTGTGCATTCATTCCATCAAAGTTAGCTCTGCTATAGCATTTAATTTTTTTTTCAATGATCTTCCTACTGTTATGCCGACAAACAATGTTCTTCCAGTAATGACGTCATGATCGGAGAGCCCATCTAGGTGACTAATGTTGGCGCAAATGTCAGGGATATTAGTAAGGATTAGGTCAAGAATACTGGAGCATGTGGCAGTGCGCCGTGTGGGTTGCATGATAAGTTGGGATAATGAAAAATCTAAACATGACTGAAGAAATGCATTCGATTCTCTTTCACTCTCCGTGACAGATAGGGTTGCCCAATTGATGCGTGGATAATTAAAATCCCCAAATATTAATAACACACAATTTGGAAATCGGTTACACACTTCACTCAAAATGCGATAGAACTCTTCAACAAAAGCACTGCCCATATCAGGGGGGCGACAAAAAACACCAATAAGTATGTCAGTACTGCTACCGTTTAACAACACCCATACACATTCAAGAAACGTAGAAATTATGATGGGTACACATGATAATTCTTTTTTTATTGCCAATAGAACACCACCGCCTCTCCTATTTGACCTGTCGCAGCGAAATATGTTAAACGTCGCCTCGGTATCAAAAATGCTGTCGTCGGGAACGTTGCCCGTAAGCCACGTTTCCGTGAACGCGATTAAGGATGCAGAGCATGAATCGATAAGCGAGGAAATGGGAACAGCTTTAGAGAGGATACTTCTGGTATTTGTATAAAGGAAAGTTAATGCGGTATTATGGCAAGGCTTAGGAACTGACGGCAAAGAAGGGCTGATTACTTGAGCTGAGGCAGGAGAATGATTGGGTCATTCGTCAGCACTTCCGTGGGCGCCGTCCTCTACCTCTGGCGCATCATTTCCAGATGTTTGTAAACGGACTGCGCAGTTGGCATCCGTGTCCCAGACGTAAGCGTCATCATTTAGAATGAGCTTGGTGAAAGCAAGGCGGGGACGATCACCCTCCTTTTTATTGACTTTGAGAACTGCCAAAGCTTTCGGCGCTTATCGCGCACGGCAACAGAGTAGTCCCGCGCTATCCTGAAATCTGTGGCTGCCATATGGCTGCCATGTTTTGCTTGTATACATAGACCTGAGTCAGGGATGAGGATGCTCTGCGTCATTAAGACCCGTATGCCATCCCATTGACGGATATCGCCAATCAACCATGTACCCAGTGTATATCAAATATCTCGTATAAAGTCGGAAAACTCCTCGCCCGAACTGCACGTTTGGGCTTCGCATGAGAGGGGCTCGGGACGCGGTGACTGCATACACCGTGCGAGTCGGTGCAGGTTTTGATTAATGCCATTTCTGCGGCATATGTTGTGCGTCGTCGTACAGTTCTGCTTCCCCGACTTTCTCCTGCGGACAGAACGGTCACTTCCTAAAACATTTCCGAAAGCGAGCACTCCAAATCAGAGCACGAAAACGTCTCGCAGTGTTGAGCTGTGGCTTGTTTTGAAGAGAATGCACAATGAAAAAACACAAAAAACGTGATAGAGTTTTAACGAAGTTAAACCAAGTAGACATGCGAAAGCATGTGTTTAGCCTGGTTGGCTCATGGTTTTGCTTCGCTGGGTCGTCGGCACGTCTGGCGACAATATTAGTTCTACAGTAGTATTAGTTGACGAAGACGACGATGCACAATGCACAGCACGAGAGTGTGTCTCAGTTTAACACGAGCTGATCTGTTCGCGGCGCCGTGGGTTCGAGTCCCAGTTGCGGCAATATTTATTTTATTTTATACATTTATGGTTTGGCCAATGTCATCCTCAAGGTCAAGCTTCACACAAACTCGGTGAGCCGGTTTGGCCTCGTGAAGTATTGAATTTCGTACTAAAATGAAGTGAACAAGCCTTCATCAGGCCACAAAGTGTGTGTGTGTGTGTGGAGAGAGAGAGAGAGAGAGAGAGCTGTTCATCCATCTCCGCCGCTGTGTAGGAGCGGCGACATTTAAACAAAGAAAGAAGAAAATGCAGAAAAGACCCCCCTTCCCTTATCCCATGCAGGTCCGACGTGGAGCGATCAAACGACCCAGTTTACTTCCGTCCCGGCGCGCATATACGCGTCCGTCTCTGCGCGGAGCCCTTCACGGTCGACAGGAAGCCAACAATAGTTCTTTTCCTCGCCAGAAGACGGAGCGATCAAGAGGAATGCTCAAACACTGCCCCCACCGCCATCCCCGAAGGCGCTTGATGGGCGCCGCGGCCGGCGACTGACGGGTTGAGAGGCCGGCCGGGCGGCGCGGGACCGGACGGTGCCGGGCCGCCTGTAGTCGCACATCACCCGAGAGGAAGCGCTATGACGTGTGTGTACAGACCATCTAGAAGGCGCGGCCGAGGCGCTCGGATGATACGCCCTATGCGTGCGCATCGCGTCCACGGTTTCGCGCGTAAAAAAAAAATGCTGCTTGGACGCGCGGGTTGCTTGCCACATAAAATGGGGCTGTCAGTTCGCACACAAGAACGAATTTTACAGTAATTTGAAAATGCCTTGTAGGTATTACAGGACCAGCCTAAAAAAGATAGAGAAAATAATGAAAAAAGTCATCCTTGGCACTTTTACTTGTGGAGGAAAGCTTGGCTGAATGCTCACGATGATTTCCTATAGCCGCTACCTGATTACAAGAAGAGGATTGAGGAAACGTCTCCGCCGTTACCGTACCCCGGAAAACATAGCTTGCGTGCCAGCCTGCCTGCGTGTCTGTGCGGGCAAGAGGTGGGGAGAGCCAGATAGAACTAAAAGAATAAATAAAGTAGACGAAAGTTCTGAGATGTTCTGAGAGAGCCTGGACTATAGTCCTGTCCGGAATCTCAATTTCAACCCGCCGCGGTGGCTCAGTGGTTAGGGCGCTCGACTACTGATCCGGAGTTCCCGGGTTCGAACCCGACCGCGGCTGCTGCGTTTTTATGGAGGAAAAACGCTAAGGCGCCCGTGTGCTGTGCGATGTCAGTGCACGTTAAAGATCCCCAGGTGGTCGAAATTATTCCGGAGCCCTCCACTACGGCACCTCTTCTTCCTTTCTTCCTTCACTCCCTCCTTTATCCCTTCCCTTACGGCGCGGTTCAGGTGTCCAACGATATTTGAGACAGATACTGCGCCATTTCCTTTCCCCAAAAACCAATTGTTATTATTATTAAAGCAACGAACGGTTTGAAAATTGGAAAACATCATGTGGAGACGACGGCTTTCGTTAAAAGCATCAAGGATGTGGGCGACGCTGCTGTCTGTTGATTTTCTCCTCCTGCTATTTTGAATGCGCCAACGGAGCTCCCACCCAAACAGTGGAGGCGTAGCAATGGTTCTAAAGTTTTTGCAGACCTCTCTGCTAGCAACCGTCAGTGCAGTTTCCTTCTTCTCTGCAAACGAAGTCCGAGTCAGCGGTTCAAAAAAGTTCGTAATAGGAATGACTCATCCGATGGTTGGATCAGTTACTCGCATTTTAAACTGAAATGCGCTCCTTACAACCCGCCGTCAACTATCTGCATGCATCGTGGCCACATGCTTAACTTGGTAGTGATTAGTTGCTGTGATTTCTGCTAGGGTAAAGTAGACAGATGCAATTCTAGGAAACACAAAACACAATAAACAAGGAAGGGTCCAGGTGGAGCCTCATCCTTCAGCCCAGACGAAGAGAAGTTCTCTTCCTGCCTGCCACATGGAGCGGCTGAAGCAACCCAAGGAGGTCGCCATCTTCTTCCTGACAATAAAGTTTTCTCTCTCTCTCTCTTGTCGAAACGTTGTCTAGCCGGCTGAGGTTCTCCCTCAATATTTGTTCATTTTGTCTTGAGTTGTCAAGAATCTAACCTTCCTTCCTTCTCTCAGCTGGGAATTCTAGGAAACTATTTGAGTGCTTGCCTGAAACGCGCGCAGTGAAGTGAGCCTGTGCGGTAAAATTGGTCCGGTTTTACTCATTCAAACGTGTATATATTACACGGGTCGGATTCTAATCCAGGAATTGGTCGTGGAAAGGGAATGCGGAACCTCAGTGCCACGACGAGTGCAGCTTTACTTGATGGATAATAATAATAATTGATTTTTGGGGAAAGGAGATGACGCAGTATCTGTCTCATATATCGTTGGGCACCTGAACCGCGCCGTAAGGGAAGGAATAAAGGAGGGAGTGAAAGAAGAAAGGAAGAAAGAGGTGCCGTAATGGAGGGCTCCTGAATAATTTCGACCACCTGGGGATCTTTAACGTGCACTGACATCAACGCTGCCGCCGCAGTCGGGTTCAAACCCGGGTTACTTGATGGATAGAGGTGAGCACTCTGTGCGGCAAGACAGCAGCACCAAAAAGGAGAGAAAAATTAAAGAAAAAAAATTATAAACAGAAGGAAAGTAATATAGTGTGAACAAGAGGTGGTGGCAGTGGTTTTACATTTCGGAATGCAGCAATCGTGCTATGTTGGGTTATCAGCGCTGCGCTTGAGATTAAGATGGTCATGCGCCGGTCGATTGATCCATGTCAGATGCCAACATCAGTACAGCTACACTACTCGCTTTACTCCTATTTACCTCTCTCTCTACCTCCATGTGTCATGTGCATACTGCATCATCACGTGCATTATCCGCGCCATTAAGCAAACTTCTGAAACTTCGGTCGGTTTCACCATCGTCGCATTCATAGCCATCGCCAGAAACGACACCATCATCAGTCAGGTTGCTTATGCTGCAGGACGAATGACCTTCCCAGTGCTCTCCAATTAGCTCCGCTCTACGCCATCTATACGGCCACCCTGTAGCACTGAATTTTCCGCTCCCGGCCACGTTCTTCTTCTCTTGGAAGCCACTTTGTTACCCTGACGAACCATTGTTCGTTTGTTCTTCGCATGACCGTGCCAAATCAGGTATGTTGCCTTTCTGAACGCAATTAAATGTTCGTAATCCACACAAGGCTTAGTAAGCGACGCTTAGTTTATCCAGTGTATAAACACCACTTTCAGAAACTGCCTCGCTATTTCCACAACACGAACTGCTTTTTTTTCTGGATGTTTTTCTGGAGTCTGGATGCTGGATGTTGGCATCCAGACTCATCACTGCCTCGTCTTCTTCAATTGGACAACTATACCCTCCTTTCATTAAGAAAGGAACTCCTCCGGCGCCGCACACGTGCTCTCATCCCTCCGTATGCGGTAACCCTCCCCCGCGGTCTTGCCCGTGCAGAGGAGGTTGCGCTTAGGAGGATCCGGGTCGGGGTTGCCCTCACACCAGCCATCACTCGGAAGTGGCCTCAGTACCGAGATTTGTTTCCTCGGCCTGGGTGTCCGGTATGTAAACACGAGGACATTGAGGCCGACATTCATCACTTACTGTGGGACTGCCCAGCTCTCAAGCCTACAAGGATCCGGCACCTGAAGGTAGCGGGTCTTTCACCAATCAACCCTGCTTCATACATTGCCTGGACGCAGGGACCGTACCATCGTTCTCTACTGGACTTCATCAAATCAGCTAGCCTTTTTTCATTAATTTAATCACTACTACATCTTTCATCACACCTTCACCCATCATTGATGCGCTGAGGCAATAAATTTCGCTAAAAATACTGCTTTTTTTCTTCTGCAACCATAGAAGAGGGCGAAAAAAGAAAAGAAAACAACGAACGTCGAGCCACGTATTACACGGCGCGGGCCCTTCATCCAGCAGCGGCCGCCTCGTGCTTCGACAGGCATGCAGGTGGCATTTTGTACAGGACGCGCAAGAGTTCCGCGCAAGGAGGACGGGGGGCCGGCGTATATACGTGTGTTTGTGTACACGTTGACGCAATTGGAGCGTGGGCAAGGAAGAAAAAATATGGGTGAAGACGCTCTGCGGAACCAGTTATCGAAACATTGGAGAGAGAGGGAGAGGAGAGAGGCGGGAAGAGTGCGATGAGGCTAGCTAGCGTGACGCGCTCGCAGCCAAGCGAACGGCAGGGAGGACGACTGCGCTGCTGGGCGAGACAGGCGGAGGAGGAGAGTGGGCCGAAAGTGGCGGAATGACTGAGGGAGAGAGAGAGAGCGGAGGCAGCAGTTAGAGAACAAAGTAAACGGATACGCCGTATAAGGACGAGGAAACTGAGCGAGGAGCAGGACGCTGTCGCCGTCGTGCTGGAGCCTACGATCGCGGTCGAGGAGGATCCTACGAGCTCCCGGAACCGCTGGTGTCGGCTGCCGCGTCTCTTAAAATGATGATGCTGCCGCGCGATAAACATAACGCGTTCCCCGATAATAATAAGATACGGCAGTGATTGTTTCACTTTTTTTTTTTTTTTTTCACGGCTGATCAGTGAGTGTCAAACACTTTGTCACTTACCGGTCAGTTTAGAGGCCAGAGTATCGGTTATTTAACCGTGGCAGACAAGTGCTAAGCATAAAAGAACAGCGCTGCAAGAAAGCCGATATAGACATACATACTTGCCAACCAGATCCGTTCTTATTTTCCGTTGCCGCCAAAGTGGAGCAGCGCTTATCTCCGCTCAGCTCTTGTTTGTGTATGCGCATGCGCACTCGTGCAATCGCCGTTCGAATCGCAGAACTTGTTTCAAATATAGGTTCCATTTCGGGCCGACAAAGAGGTTACGTAAGGAAGGCGCGGCTTGGCATCCGCGGGGCTGCAAACGTACTTGTGTTGACAACGAAACGCGAGCTGCGTCGGGCGCTCGCGTGACGTTCGCTGAAAGCCCGGTTGCGCCAGGCTCGTCACGATGAGTGCCCATAACGGGCAGCTGCGCGGGGGCGTTGCGGCTGCAGGGCTTGTACAGTGTGAGGTCACGAACGCAAGCTATAGTGGTCGCGTATCTGGGGGACGAGTACTGCGTTGTACGCGTATGTTGAAACCCGTTGCGAATGCAGCGAGCAAAAGCGGGCACGATAATGGACTGTTAACGCCAGCAGAAGTTTACGGGATGCGTGGGCTTCCAAGGAACAAATTGACTGCAGCGCCGCCTCGCGGCCTAGTGTTTAATACGTCCCTGGTGAACATAAAATAGAAAACTAGATATAGCAGGCAAGAAGAAGCTCAGTCCTTCGTAATGTTCGAAAAGAAACTCGTGTCATGTCATTTATCGACCTTGTATCTCGTTTTTAAAGTAGTGAACTATCGAACAATAAAGAGTACAATCAAACCGCACAGCATTGTTACGCTTGGGCAGAAGTGAAAGATGTATATTTGTTCACCAAATCAGCTTGTATCTCGTTTTTAAAGTAGTGAAAAATCGAACAATAAAGAGTACAATAAAACCGCACAGCGTTGTTACGCTTGGGCAGAATTGAAAGATGTATATTTGTTCACCAAATCAGCTTGTATCTCATTTTTAAAGTAGTGAAATATCGAACAATAAAGAGTACAATAAAACCGCACAGCGTTTTTACGCTTGGGCAGAAGTGAAAGATGTATATTTGTTCACCAAATCAGCTTGTATCTCATTTTTAAAGTAGTGAAATATCGAACAATAAAGAGTACAATAAAACCGCACAGCGTTTTTACGCTTGGGCAGAAGTGAAAGATTTATATTTGTTCACCAAATCAGCTTGTATCTCGTTTTTAAAGTAGTGAAATATCGAACAATAAAGAGTACAATAAAACCGCACAGCGTTGTCACGCTTGGGCAGAAGTGAAAGATTTATATTTTTTCACCAAATCAGTTTGTATCTCGTTTTTAAAGTAGTGAAATATCGAACAATAAAGAGTACAATAAAACCGCACAGCGTTGTTACGCTTGGGCAGAAGTGAAAGATGTATATTTGTTCACCAAATCAGCTTGTATCTCGTTTTTAAAGTAGTGAAATATCGAACAATAAAGAGTACAATCAAACCGCACAGCGTTGTTACGCTTGGGCAGAAGTGAAAGATTTATATTTTTTCACCAAATCAGTTTGTATCTCGTTTTTAAAGTAGTGAAATATCGAACAATAAAGAGTACAATCAAACCGCACAGCGTTGTTACGCTTGGGCAGAAGTGAAAGATGTATATTTGTTCACCAAATCAGTTACGGGACTGTTTATATACATCATCTGGAAACGACGATGGTCATGACGAATAAATGAAAGATACCAGTGCATTATATGCTCAATTAATCTTTTAATCTTTCAAGTCTTCTACCCTACAGTTCATTTGTGTATAATCACGTTCCTTCTCCTTTTCTTTCTGCTCAAAAATGCCGAAATGAGAGCAATAAGTTTGCGGAATACCAATTCCCAATCGCGACAGTGGCAAGCTTTTAACGGAATCAAATGTTATGAGTCATAATCACACAGGCTGTAAGACGGCATATTACGTCTTAAATATGCCGTAATAGATAAGGAAGTTTCTGCGAGGCAATAAAGGTTCGAGAACAGCACTGCTCACGCCATTAATGCGAACATGCAATAATTACTATCCTGGTCGGCGTAAACCACCACCACATTCTCGTTTTGGTTGTCTTCGCCACGAAGAAAGGAGCGCAAACCGTAAACCATTCCAGTAAAACGCTGCGTAACGAAAACGAAAACGCGGAAATATAAAGCTGCGCGCAGGAGACTGCTTGAGAGCAATCAAGAAGAGGCCCCGTGCCATTTCCTTGGTCATTACAAGCGGGCGCCGAAAGACTGCCGCCCGAAATAGTTACGATTCGGGACTAAAGAGGAAATGGGAAGAGTGGCTGGCGCACAGAACATATCAATGAAAGCGCGCACAATTACGTAAGTTCTTGTATTTTCGTCGCTAGTTTCTTAAAACCAGCGTTTTAGTTTTGTGCAATAAACCACCATTTGACTGCAGTGTGAAAGTAATCTGCCTAATAGGAACGAAGTCTTTCGCGATATGATTTCTTCCGTAGCGTACAGAGTAATTATATTCCTTACAGCGGAACACGCGGTGGTAACGCACGGCCATTAAAACCATGCTCCCTGGACAGAAACCATTGGGAGATAGGAAGAAAGGTACAGAGCTTTGTTCACAAATGGAGACCGGTGAGAGACTTCCTCAAAAGCATGACTGCCTTTACTGAGGTTAGACAGCGGGTGTACGCGAGGTGACCGGGTGTGAAGGTCCGGGTCCTTTCACTAAGTACTTGACTCGTACAAATTCGAGCGCCAGGCAAGGCGAGAGTCGTGACCATTTGGAGGGAACCGGTAGGTGGCATGCGGCAACGGTCGTCGAACCTAAGACTTCCATCACCTGAGCCGCGTGCGTCACCACAAGAATCCGGTACGTTCATTACAAATCCAGCTAGGACTATCTAACATTCGAACCTCGTTATAACTAAACTGTTTATAACGAAATAATGGATATAAAGAAGAAATGATGATTCCCCTTGGAAGCTCGGCCAACACGGAATGTAACGAAGCCAAGGCTACAACAAGTTATCGCCGGCTCCCTTTGACTTCGTTATAAGGAGGTTTAACTGTATCATGTTGCGCTTAGGAAATATAGAGGGAAGTTGTCTTCTGCTAGCCTAGCATTGTCGCTCGCTCAAGGGCACAGTCTCGCGATTGGAGCTCTCCATAGGATGCACCTGAGGTGAGATGAGGAGGTTTGGGGGACGTTGAAGGGATCGTCACCACAGTCCACCCTGACGGTTGGGCCAGGTTTGCGGAAAAGGCGGCGAGTGCAGATCACAGGGAGGTAGTTTATTTGTTCCCACTGAATGAGAGTATCGTCGGCACAGGACAACGAATAGGAGGAGAAGGGAAGGGACCGCCGAAGCCTGTGGAGAGAGAGAGAGAGGGGGGGGGGTGTTCTTGGCGTTCTTATCGGTGTGCAGTGGATGGATGGGAACAACTTTATTTGGCAAAATAAAGGAGCCATAGTGGTCTCTTACTGGTCCACAATTCCACGGACTTGAACTTCATGTAAGCCACAGCCCACTAGCTAATTCTGGCAGGCGGGCTGAGCGGTCCGCAAATCAGCCTCACAGGAGGACTGAGTGGGATGGAGTGGAGCATGCGGGGGACTGCCTGTGGGGAGGGGCATTCGTATAGGTAGGGGAAAAGTGTAGATTTAGGTACGGCACAAGAGTTACATTGGGGAGGAGTGGGGTGAAAGCATGAGAGGAAGTACAGTGAAATGAAGCATCCCGTCTGTAGTTGTCGCCTTGTGGCGCTGGGTTGGGGCGACAAGAGACGACTAACTAGGGGATTGTTGGAGGATGTCAAGAGAGTAGTTTAGAAATGGGAAGAAAATTGGCAAATCCGAAGATATTGAGCCCGCTAGGAATTAACGACTAGATGACACTTGTCACCAACCCCATACAAAGGCAGGCTAATAATTATCTGCCTGTCTAGGTACACAGCGGAACAGCGTCGTGCGGCTGTGTTTGTGGAATGTTGCTATTTGATGATATGTTGAAAAGACCGATGTGGCCTCTTGCATGCTGTTGTGTGCCTGATCGTCCGGGGCCCGGGAGGAGAGTTCTCGGGCCAGCGCATGAACGCGCTGATTACCGGGGATCGAGACATGTGCAGATATCCATGTAAGAGTGAACATTCGGTCGAGAGATGGGGCTGTGGTGAGGATGTGTTGGGTGGCCGGTGATGCCGCGCTCTGTAGGTAGTGGTGGTATGAGGCACGAGAATCTGCACATGTTTCTGTGGTTTCCATGTCAATGATGGAGTGGGCCAGCACAAGTGCTATGGCGGCTTCCTCCGCCTCTGCCGGGGTATGAGTTCTGAGAGCGGCGGCAGCCCCCACTGCGTCGTCTTCGTAGCCTGCGACTGCCGTGAACAGTCCTAGATTGGTGGGCTCTGCCTCGTCCACATAGAGTCTGTCGGAGTGGTTTCTGTACCTCTCGGTGTAATATCTCGCTCGAGCCTGCCGCCTCCCCTGATGGAGGGTAGCGCTCATGTTGCGTGGGAGCGGCTTCTGGTGTATGTGACCTTGCGTGCGCGGAGGAATCATGAAAGGTGTAGGACTTAATGTAAAGGGACTGGGTGGATTCAGACGAAACAGTAGGCGCTGTCCGGTGTGCTTGCGGCTCTGCCGGACCAGTTGGTTGGTACGTTAGCCCTCTATTCGGTCACGGTATTGCAGGTCCCGGTGGCCAGAAGACGAGCCGTGCTAACTGAACTTGGAAGGAGTGGGACGGAGTTAACGGCCATGCGTGTTAGGATGTCCGCGTGTTGTGCTTGGCGCTGAGTGAGTATATTGGTATAGAAGGTGATGCGTGGTGCGGCTGATTATTAATGCATTGATCATATTGAGTGTCTCGCGTTCGGAAAAACCACGGTTGCGTGCTGCCGCACGCTTGATGACTGCAGCGATCTGTTTGGTCTGCTTCTGCAAGAGCTGGAGGGTGCGGGTTGCCTGAAGATTGTACTGCGGTGGTCGCACCCGCGGTGGATCCGGTCGGATGATTTCACAGTCCAGAGCGCGAGCACGCTCATTACCCACGTAGTCCATGAATCTATTCAAGACAAATTTGAAGTGCAGAGATAGGATACCAGGACATTACTTTGGATACAATCACCACAAACGTCATCAACCTTACTACGCCCACTGCTCGCCAACGGCGTCTCCCATATCAATCCAAAACAGGAGACTAGTGCGCGGGCGATCAGCGATGAGGATTAAAGTAGACCGGCTGGCGCTTCGTCTTCGTGTTTTGAACAATGAGTCCTGCTACGGCGTCGACACCGCCGCCGGCGCGAAACTACGGAACCAGCTCAGAAGAGCTAACGCTGTAACTTAAGTTCGCAGGGTAATCTGTGCTAGGCCTGGATTGACCTACTACACGACACGCACTAGTGCATTCCTTTATGAAGACGGGCATCCGTCTGGCTGCGTTTCGCTTGCTAGGGCTCCCACAGAGGCCATGCATTCTTCAATGCTGTCATCTACGCTTGTAAACACATGGGTGATCCCCTGTTAGCCAGGTCAGTTTAGGCCTGTATTTCGACATCACATTCATGGCAAAATCTGCACCGTAATGCACTTCGTTGGCAGTGATTGAGGAGGTCTGGTATGGTTTTTCGTGTGGGATCGCCACAGCGGCCAGACACTTGGCGAATTTTATGGAGCGCAGCTCTTAGGCTGCCGTTCGTGGATTCCGCGTCGTACTCGTTGTCAGCGTCGTCGTAGTCGGCGTAACACGTCATCTGACAGGTGGCGTGTGTGGGCGGGTGACAGGTGGCGTGTTGGCAGGTAGTGAAAGAGCGAAATGCCACCTGCCACGGCGAGAGCGGACGGATGGACAACCAGAAGGTGCTGCCACAGGAAGACCCCGAAGGGTGGCCAGCAGCGTAACACGCCAGCTACCAGCCTTCGCAGGGTAGTAGCTGCCACGGCTGAAAAGCTACGCTGAAATTTCGCATTACCTTTCTTTAGAGAGGGGGGGGGGGGGGTGCTCAATGCCTACCTACTTCCCTTCCCTATCCCCCTGCACTCATGACTACATGTCACCCATCCGCATACGATCCATCTTCAAAGCTCTTATCACTGGACCTTACAGATATATAAGGCGCCCTTAAGCCCATGGTACTTACCCTTCGTGGTAGCACAGTGGCTATGGCGTTCCGCGACTGTGTTGGGCAGGATGCACGGGCTAGTAACCCGGCCTCGGAGGCTGTTACCCAGGTTGGAGAATGGGTACGAAAACGCCCGTGTACTAAACGGGTACACGTAAAGGAACACTTTCCGTAGAACTCCACTGCGGAAATAGAGCATTCGATAATACTAATACAAAACACTACTGGCAATGCTCTAACTACAAAATAAAAAGAACTAGTGTAAAATAAGAAGTAACAATACTGCAACTGTAAAATATAAAGCAATTTAATTAAAAACTAATAACACTGTAGCTGTAAAATAATAATAAAGTAAAACTATATGTTAATTCTATAATTACGTGTGGCGTGTTATTTCATACGCTACAAAGTTTGGCGGGTTGATGTACGAATAATTTCTCGTGTTAAGTTTCCGTTATGTATATACCTGGGGAGGTGGTGCATTTCGTGGAAAGTGGTGGTGGGTGGGGTTTGATATATTTATGTGTGTGTTGCTTGTTATCGCGCGTAGGATTTTTGTTGCTTCGTCGAGTTGGAAGGGGTAAGCAAATATTTAGTTGCTGCGAAGATTTTTGTAGTGAAAGCTACATTGGCCACGAAGTCGCAGTTTCGCCGTGCTCGCACCGCACCACGTGACCAACCACGTGACTGGTCACGTGACCAACCGCCTGACGAACCACGTGACAACAACTAGCCAGACAACCAGACTAACCTGGACTTGCAATCAAGATTAACCAAGGCTAACCAAGCTATGTCTTAGCTTTCGCTACGTATATCCTGGCATAGCCGAGCTAAGCCACTGCCAATTTTTTTTTTCTTCCTTCCCCGCTCCGTGCTCAGATGGGCCCCTTGCAGTTCACCTTTGCCTCCTTTTCATATATTAATCCATCGTTGCTGTTTCATTTCATACTTATCTCAATGTAATTGCTCACCGTTCCTTTTCTGACTGCAGTTCAGGCTTTCGGTAACGCCTGTGAAATTTCCGTGCAAATTATAGGGACGCCTCACGTTTGTAGGGCGGGCTTCGCAGCTTGCTTCGTAGCCTCCTTTTCGTTGTCGTGATCACATTCTAGGAGAGCAGGAAACAGAGGTTATGTGTGACCACCGCAGGCCTGTAAGTCTCAAAGTTCGCGCTGACGAACACTCTGACGTCATAGAAATCATGCAGGACAAAGGGGAGGAAGAAAAAGGAAAGATTGCAGGTTTGTTAGAGTGGCGTCTCGATTACAAAGCATTCCATTGTTAAGTCTGTACTGTCGTTTAGAAAAACGGCCTATACCACGCCGACTTCGTTTAGACTGCAATGCCACGCTACTTTCCGGCGGCAGCGCTTGTTGTCGAGGCTACCGCCACCGTGAGTAAAATGCATTGGTGCTTTCTGTGATTAAGGTGAGCCCAGGCTTGTATGTAAGGCCGGTGGTGGGTGGAACCTCGTAGATGGGAGATGAACATTCATTGATGGGTGCACGCAAGGGTTGCTGGGAGGTGAAACTTGTCTAGTGATTCTAGAGGCTTCACACGGGCACACAGACCATGGCTTTTCGCCAAAAGGGGACTATACTGCTCACGCAGTAGAAGAAAAATCACACCTAACGTCATGCGTAGTATTCTACCACCAAAGTCGCCAGTTATTGCTTGACTTAGTCTTACAAGGAGACAAGCTAATATAACCAGAAAATTTCCGGTTTGTTTCGCTTGTTTCAAGAAGTTGTTCAGTAGTCTTGTATTTCATGAACGTGTGCTCCCGCCGGGAATCGCTGCAAGTGGAACGCGGCGGCCTTTCGCGGTGAGCCTCTGACGTCACGGTGGTGAGAAAAGCTTTCCGCTGTCATTCCGGCCGTTTTTGTTCACCTCCTCAGGCCAATTGAGGCGTCGGTCGCATGCACTGAAGACCTGGTGTTCAAAACCGCATAGCTTGGGTGACACTCTAATTATACTACGCTTGTGCGCTATCCTGCGCCATCAAAACACAACTTGGCTTATTAAAGATCCCCAGGTGGTCGAAATTATTCCGGAGCCCTCCACTACGGCACCTCTTTCTTCCTTTCTTCGTTCACTCCCTCCTTTATCCCTTCCCTTACGGCGCGGTTCAGGTGTCCGCCGATATATGACACAGATACTGCGCCATTTCCTTTCCCCCAAAAACCTTTTATTATTATTATTATTATTATTATTATTATTATTATTATTATTATTATTATTATTATTATTATTATTATTATTATTTATTGAAAGCCACATACATCAGCGGCCACCTCTCGATTTGTCACGATGAACCCGTGTACACCATGTCACTGAAATTTCTCTTTGCAGATTTTTTTTTTGGGGGGGGGGGGATCTCTTTCAAGCATTCCCCCAAGCGAGAAATTTTTCACCGGAAAATTGCAATGGCTGTTTATTTTTCGAAGATGATAGCAATTCATGAAATGTATTGCGCAAATAGGAACACCCCCCCCCCCCCCCTTTTCCTTCCCTGCCCCCTTCACTTAACTACCCCTGCAAGACTTGCCCAATTAATCCTCCGCTGCACAGAATGCGCTGAACAGGCGCTCCGACGACAGCTACACGTTAAGGCATGGTGGTCGAAGCGTAGCTTGCCTCGTGCGTGCCGTACGTGCTCGAGACGCGGGTCAGAGACTCTCTTGTTCCGGAAATGTAGGGCACGAATACGCGTCTCCGTTCAAGGAGGACTGCATTTAACAGCGCTGCAATTAACACTGCCCGCCGAACAGCCTTGCTTCTGCTTCGAGGAATGGGTTTTTGCGCGCACTTTTCGAGAGCATCAGCCGGATATATCTGACTGACATTATTTCTATCGACGGCAAATATGTGCGTCCCCGCAGGCCTGCTGTAGTCTGTACGTCTGTACAAAGCAAGCAAACACAGCAGTGACGTCATATTTTATGAAATCAGCTGATCACGTACCGACCAATGGCAAGACGGCACTGCCGTGTTCATCCCCTGTTCAGTCAGTGGGAGTTTGATCCATGTGAACCTAACTGATGTGCTTTGTACGAACTACAAAAAATTGGAAGATGGGGAGGATGGCAGGCAGTGCAGCGTTGCTGCCACTTCTGGCAAGCGGAGAGCAACAAGCTTGAGAGTTTTCCTTTTTTTTTTTTGAAAGAAGGATGAAAAAAAATGAGGGACAGGATGTGCGCGCCTACAATGCGACAGAAAACTCGTGAAGTGCGAATTTCTGGAACTCTCCCCTATCTTTTCTCGCCATCTCACCCCTCTGTACTTCTCCCTGCTACCTTCTCCCTGCCCTTTTGTTTCGGCCGACCGCAGTTCAGGAGTTTAAGCCGCGAATGGCAACATCTTTTCCTTGCTTTTTATATTTGTTTGCAATAATAAACCACTACTACTATACTGCTGCTACTACTACTACTACTATTACTATACTACCACTACTACTGCTACTAATACTGCTACAATTATTACCATACTACTACTACTACTACTACTACTACTACTACTACTACTACTACTACTACTACTACTACTACTGATGGGGAACTTCCAAAACACAGCACGACAACAGCCCGGCCTGCGAAGAGCACACGCAGCAGGACGATTAAACGTAGTGAACTGCTGATGACGTGAGCAGTGTGCGCGAGGAAGAAGTTTCAACACGGTATGCGTGCTGCGTACTTCGAGAAACGACGAAGTAAAATAAATGAAAAAATGAAACGGCGTGTGCCTGTGCCGTTTTGCAAGAGCGCCCCGCTGTGGCCGGTGGAAGTCGGCCACAGACCACGTCCCCCCCACAGTGACTTTTATGCCCCGTTCCGTGCGGTGAACACGGCTTCCGTGCGAAAGCCGGGACGCGCTTTGGGTCAAGCGATTTACACTGCGAGCGGCCTGTATTCTCTTCTTTTTGACGAAACTCCCGAATCGGACTGGTTCTACGCAACCCAGGACATCGCGTATGACTAAGTTATCCTGTCAAAGGGTCCGTGTTTCTTCTCGTTTCTGCTTACTCAAAACGCCGTGTCCAAAGGCGCAGCTGGGAGCTACTTTCACCATCTCAGAATGTCCGAGTAAATATGAAATTCTGCAGCAGCAACAGAAAGCTGACAGCTCTACGTTTCATTGCCTGCAGCAAAACGATAATTATAAAAATAAAAAAGTAAAGTAATCATACAGACGTTTGCAACGATCTAACCTAACTTAATCTCTGTATTTGACTTGTGTTCTGTCGCTTACTACGTGGGGTCGGAATGCCACTGTATTCGTCCCACGTCCATTCTGCAACTGCGGCTAATAAATGAGTTCAGGCAAAAAAAAAAACGCATCGACTCCATCGAGTTGGCATCGTACAGGCTGTCATGTTAACCGGCGACGGATTGTCAAAGGGACAGTGATGTAACTGCCGCGAATATTCCTTTCTTATTTTTCGCTGTCAAAGGAACCGATGCGAATACATCTTATAAGCGAGACCGTGCGCGAAGCAGGCCGCAACTAGAACGGCCAGGAGAGGAAGAAACCGAGAAAGAGTTTGAGAAAGGGTGGTTACAGAGGGTGAGAGAAAAAGAACCGGCGGGAGAAAAGAAGCGGAAACTCGACGCCAGCGCCACCGCCGTTCCGTGCTCGCCGCGTGCGCGGAGTAGCAGTCGAGCGCGTGTGCCAGTGTGTCGTCTGCTCTCGTTGTGGATTGGCTTGGATTTCAAAACTTCGACTGCGGGCAGGCAAGTGTCTCCGTGTTTTCTGTCTGTCTTTTGTTTGTTCGACGTTTCTGCTCCAGCGAGTAGAGTGCGCGGGATTAACTCTCAGTTATCTCTAAACCCGATCCCGAAAGCTCTTCGGAATGCCGCCGATGCCAGCGCGTGAGGCTCGCATGGAACCTCGTCCGCAATGAATGCGCGTGTGCGTGCAGGAGTTGAACGCGCAGCGCTTTTTTTTGCAGCGCGGGGGACACAAGAAGAGCGGACGTTTTTTCAAACGGGAACTGAGCGCGGCTTCCCACGTAGCGAAAGAGACGAGAAGCGGTTCACATACAAATAAAATAGCAAGACCAAACGCGTTGAGAGAGCTGGTTTTGTGTGCTGACAAAGCGGAGCACTGTGTCGCCGGAACTTTAAACTGTGAAATCATGCGGGAAAAAAAGTACAAATAAAAGAGAGAGTGTCTGTACAGGCTCGTGAAAACCGGATGAAATTAGTCATTACGTTTTACCTTACTTTACATGATTGTTTACGTTAGTAATGCTGCACTGCCGTGCACGATTATCTAGAACTTACATGAGCTGGGCTTTGCGCCGTGTAGACGCTAGTTTTGCCGGTTCGCGAATTTAGTAACCTTGGCCGCGCTATCGCTTAGAATGCGTATCTTATTCTTAGCAGTAATTAGTGTGTTTCTATCCTTGTCTAATGAGCGTTTCGTTGTTATGTAGTGCAGTCATGGAAAAGCTAACCAGAAGTGACGGAGCTACGATCAAGAACTACCGTTGTCGCCATGTAGCCATGCGAGCACGGACCGATAATAGAATAAACGCCATCTCGAGGGTGCAGACAAGCAAGCCTGTAATCAGAGGCGATCCGAGTGGCGTGCCTTTACTGCTTTTGCCGCATAGTTTCGCAAACGTGCGTCCACTGGCATTATTGTAAACTAAATGATATTTCACATGAAATCAGACGCAAGCAGCACTCTTGCGGGGATGCTTGTCTCTTTGTTGGTTCGTGTTCTCGCGGCTGGCGGCGCGGCGCCACCGGTAGTTTTTGGTGTACGCTCCATCGTTTCAGGTTACCTTGTCCACGAATGTACGCGGGATGTATAGTAGGCGCCTCAAACTGCGGATGTACGTCGCGGTGTCATCACTGTGCTGCAAATTATGCGTAAAAGGCGATGTTGTTCAACAGGTCGACACTTGAACACAAAGCCTCTTTGACCATTTCTTTCCCTTAGTCTTGCCGGTGCACTATAGGAGCTTGCTCATCAGATGCTGCGATACGAAACCAACGCGCCAGGTGCGGCGATCGTCTGCCTGCAGCTTGCAAGGTTTTCTGTGTGTCGCGCAGTCGCCATGGAATGTCGCTGGCGTGCTTAGTCGGGCGGGGATGTAAGAGGAAGTTTCGCGAGCGCCATGTACGCGTTGCTCCTCCGTCGTGTCGCAAGCGTCCGGAGGAGGATAGCAGACGACGCGAGTCGCATACGAGGAAGACGCCGCGCGAAACTGACAAGCATCTCGGGAGCCCTCTTCGTTGCGCTGGTGTCGGATATGAGAGGCGATGGGATCCTTGTTTCTTTTTACTTTCGCAGGTTGGGGGGGGGGGGGGGGCGAAGTCTTAAAATAAACACCGCGTGTCGGGGAGACGACAGCGAGGCAAGACACGACCGACGCGATCGTGTCTTTGCGCTTGTTGATGTTGGTTTGCGATGCGTGTGTGTACAGGTACATAAATTGAGGAAGTGTGTTCAGCAGTGTATATTTCACGGCAGATTATAGTAACTTGCCGCTTTGTTCCATGCAAATAATGCCCAAGCGGAAACAGATAAGACAGAACCTATTAAGTGGTTGTTGCTGTGGGCTTGAATATGCTACTGTGCATGCAGGTATATGAACTGAATGCATGCTGTGTGGTATGCATCACGGGAGGCCTGAGCGATTTACCCTTGATTCCATGCGAACAGTGATCAAGCATAAAGAGGTGTGACAGAACATACAATGTGGTTGCATGCGTTTGAAGATCCCGGATTTTGTTGGTATATGAAGTGAATGTGTATTGTGCAGTACGCTTCGCAAAAGACCTTACTGGCTTGACAATGTTGGATGCATACAATACCGAGCAATATCGACGTAAGCGATAGGTGGTGATCTGTAATTCGTATTGAAAGTGAACAAAGAGCTTGACGAAGATATGGAACACAATGAAGAAAAAAGAACACCGCAAGCACTTTTGTTGATTTCAATTTGCCCAAACAAAAGGATATGAAGTAGGACGTACCCAAGGGGCAAAGCTAGCTCGGCGTGAAGTCGGCCTTAGGTAGGAAAGCCGACCAAAACTGTTCGGGCCGCCCTTGCTGAAAGACCACGGGCCGAGATTGGGGATTGACATCGGCCTTCCAGGGGCCGACTACCCGACGAGTCTTGCCAACTTCCAGGCGTAGGGCCGAGCAGGAGCCTATATACACAACCGAGTCCGAATTTTAATTGTTTGGTAAGTGGCCCGAGGTCATTTTCCAATGCCAGCCCAAGTATGAACCGATCACTTTTGAGACCGCTGTCCAACCACCCGCTGTCACTGCCCCGATAACCGATAGCAAGCTGTATTAATGCAGCCTTCTCTTTGGTCCCTCTCCTTTGATACTCTTGCCACCTCGACAGCTTCGCGGGGGATGTTAAGCAGTTGCTACACACCCGCGTCCATGGCCTGCAGATATGGCTCATGGCTTGCTCTATACTGATTGAATGAACGAATTAAGTCATTTAATTACCTGTCGTGGTTACTCAAACAAGGGGGTAATGGCTGCATTCGTTCAACATCGAGCAAGCCATGAGCCAGCTGCGGGCCTCTGTACGTGTTTTTGTAGCAAGTGCTTAATATTCCCTGCGAAGCAATGCCACTTGCTTCAGTGCAC
Source organism: Amblyomma americanum (assembly GCA_030143305.2). Taxonomy (NCBI): domain Eukaryota; kingdom Metazoa; phylum Arthropoda; class Arachnida; order Ixodida; family Ixodidae; genus Amblyomma; species Amblyomma americanum. Next base: position 61,302 of record JARKHS020016634.1, read on the forward strand.
AAGGGCTGCAAGAAAAACAAAAAGAACCATGCAACGCGAACGTTTACGCAATCATAAAACGTTTTATTACATGATCACTGTTGCGCACTGCTTTGATTTATGCAAGTAATGAACTCATAATGGCAACAATTTTCCACTCTCACTTCGTTTACTCTGCACACGTTTCAAGTGTGATTTTTCACACCGCAAAATAAGAAGTCGACTTTCTTTGCTCACGAGCACCAAACGGAACAAGGTGAAGTAGCAGGTACACACGTGGGCGTGCCAACCCAGCATATATCTTTTCTGCAGTGGGGGCAATTACGTTATTATACATAAAGAAACCGAGTAAAACCAAAAGGCCGCTGCAGAAATACCTCACACATTGCACGCTGTTGTAGCAAGGTGGGAATGCTCTTCTGCAATAGAAGAACAGCGAGAAAACCGATACAGGAGTGTCCACATTTTTAATCTCTAACGCTTCTGAAAGCTTTCATGTCACTTGTGCAGAAGCTCTGTGCAGTTTCTGAGTGCAGGCAAAGGTGCCCATTAATCTGCTTTTTTTTGTTGTTGTTTTAACAGCGGTCTTTTAATCTATTGTTTTAATGCCTGCCCTTTGCCCAAAACCTTAAAGGGCACAGAATAATGAAACAGCGTAGATTTTCTCCACAAATTTTAAAAACCAGTAATGGTGCTGCTTGCCAGACAGCTACATTGCATGATGGTGACCCTCGATAGTCTACACATTCTGGGCAAGCGCTTGTGGAGCGTAACATAGTGATTTAACTATGGCCTATTAGCCCTCTTTCTTTTTCAAATACAAGGAGGTAGCGCGAACGTGCGGATTTACTCCCTTGTTTCCTTCATGTGTTTGTTTGTGAGAGCTGTTCTTGGTTCACTGAGATTCTTAAGCACTTTTTCCGCTACGCAAAAAGTAAGCAGTACTGATATACCGAGCCTGTGGGGGAATCTGGTCACTTGCGACGCCCCCTGTGAGTCAAATAGTAAAAAAGTAAGGAGAACGGTATGTGAAATTCAATGTCCGGAAGCTGCGGCTATGAGTCACGGTGCAGTGGAGAGCTTCGGCATAGGTTGGACAAACTGTGGTCCCGCATGTCAGCTATGGGCGACGCCGCAGTGGAAAGCTCCAGGTTAGTTTAGACTACCTGTGGTTGTTTAACAAGTAAAATTACTTGCACAGTACACGAGTGTTTTTGTAT